>JACWBX010003720.1:4830-54337 GCA_014622435.1 Polypedilum pembai
TAAAGAACCAGCAAAGAAACCATCTAAAGCTGCAGCAAAGAAGAAGTAATTTTGTATAAGTATTTAAGCGCATCTTTCTGTGAAAAATTTAAGTGCAAAGTACCTAATATAATTTTCTTAAACATTTTTCCACATTTATTAAACTTCAATAAGATCAGCATCAACTTAATCCCAATAAAACATATATTCTTATTAATCTTTAACTTTTACAATAATTTTTCACTAACATTTACATTATCAGGAAGCAATGGTCATGTCAAGTTTATGTAAATCAAAATATTTCATCATTTTTTCAATAAATTATCTTTTCAACAAAACTTGTACTTGATTATCACAAAAAATCAAAGAAAAAGTTATTTAAAAACATTCTTATGAAAGCTCAAAGAGTCTTATTTGATTGAGGTTGTTTCAATTTTACAACTATTTGATTCGTCTAATGGTGGAAGCACATTTTCATGATATTCGCCAACTAAGAAGAAACATTTAAAATTTCAATAATAGTAAAATGTTTTAAAATATTAGAAAACTTACTTATATTGCCAGCTGGGTAAAAGAAAGCAACCACAAAAATTTTTCCAGTTTTTGAAATAGCTTTTGCAACACCAACAAATTTTGTGCTAAAATATCAATTAAATTTCATATTTTGTTAAAGTTAAATATTGAAGAATCTTACCTTGCCCAAACAATTTGAGTAAAATGCATTGTATTAACATTTGTATGAAGCAGTTGAGGTTTTTTGTAGTAATCGTAATTTTTAATTGTTGAGTACCAATAAGTAGCAACTTCTTGTCCACTTATGTTTGCTGCTAAACTAGCTTCCACACAACAAAAAATATTTTGACCAAAATTGAAAATTCGAGGAGGACAGTAGTAAAGTTCATTTCTGTTAGCCAAATGAGTCGCCTGTAAAAATTAATTGATTTAATAAAATCAAAATTAAAGGAAAATAAAATTTTAATCTTACCCATTCCTGTGCGGAGACACATAATTTCATAGAAATAGAAATTGCATTGACCGAATGGCGAGCTCGATATTCATTAATCCAGCAAAGAGCATCAATAATGAAATCCTTTTCGGTAATTTGTTCTTCAATGACATGCTAAAACAAAAAGAAATTTGTATAAAATGTTATTATTTAAATAAGTTAATGAACCTTCAAAAGAGATCTCTCTTCATCACACTCCTCTTCTCTTTTATGTTCTTTCGATTTTCTTTTCCAATTTTTATCCAGTTGCAATTCACCAACTCGTTTTCTCAAGTTTTCCATAACTTGCTCCTCCTCTCTATAAAATCGATAAAATAACTTCACATAAAATTTAAATATTCAACTTTACACACCTTTTTCGATTAGGTATCAAGTTTGGTTTAATTTCGAGTTCATACTCATTCTCAAATGACACTTCTTGTGTTGAAAATTGAACGTTTTTGGTTTTTGGCATTTTGTTTCCATTTATATCGATATCAGACGCAAAATTAACACTCTTATCCAATTTTCTATTCTCTTTTGTACTGTCATTTGAGTTCAATCTTTGCAATTCGATATCGTCGACATTAGAGTAAGATTTATAAGAAGCCATAGCTTATAGTTTCAGTAGAGTAAAGATAAAAGAAGGAAGACGAATAGATGAAGGAAGAAGAAAAGACTTTTTGCATTTCAAGATGAAATTGAAAGTTTTAAGCCTGAAATGCTGTCACAATCAAAAGATTGAATTGTGTCAGCAAATAATATTTTGAAATTTAGCACTATAAACTGTAAATTATATTTTTTTTGCAGCTACTACTTGTACTTAATGACTATGTTGGAAAACTTTTCTTTTTACAACTCAAAACAATGTGTACGCCACTGAATTTATTTTCATTCTTGGAAAATCGCGCATGCGTATCATTTTTGTTTTGATTTTTCTCTAGACAAAACAACGTGTGTTTCGTGATTATTATATAAATTTGATGTCGACTTTTCTCATTGATGTCCTTGAAAATTTTTCAATGTAAGAATTAATTTCTATTTTAAGCATGTTATGAAAATTTGTTTTGATTTTAAAATTTCTTGCATGCAATGACTGTTATTTTTCATTAGATATCAATCTTCAACAGGTGTGGTTTAAATCAAAAAACAATTTAAATGTATTAATGAAAATTTTAAATTAACTTAAATTATTTAAAAATAACTGAAATTATTCAAAAATAAAAAATTAACGAATTTTTTTAAAAATTAACTGAAAATTTACAAAGGAATAAAAATTCTATATTTTCTCTTGCTCTCCTATCTACTTTCTACTCTACTGTATATATTATGTTTTATTTTTTGTTAACTTTTTTCAATAAATTAATTTTAGTTTCATAACAATTTTCATCATAAATCAACAAAAAAAGTTCATACTGTTGTCGACATAAAAATATTTCTTTAATCCTCTGTTTCATCCAAAATTATTTTGAATGAAAAAGGTTGAAAAGCGTAACCGAGACCTTCATAGAATTTGCTCATAAACTCGACCCAATGCAAACGTAAAGTGTGCAAAAAGGCAGATAAACCTTCCATCATAACCAAAATGGCAAGAGTGAAGCATGCCCACGCAGCAAACATAATAACAATCATAATTGGCCCTTTTATTGGATCATCAGATTTTAATCCTAATGCAAGAACCATGTTCCACAATACTTCTGACAATTGAGCGTGTGCCAGTGACAAAGCCCATAATCGAAGATATGAAGCTGTATGTGAAACTGTACTAAGCACATATTCAATTGTATGAATTGCTTGATGAATGAAAATTTCACTCAAAGGCTCATCCTCATGACCATGTGCTGTTGAATGTGCAGCTGGTGCTAATTCTTCAGGTGTTTCTGGTGTCATTTCCATTGCTTGATTGACATCACCATTATGTCCATTGTGAACTTTGTTTTTGTTCTTTCTCGTACACATAACATAAAGTGGCTTGCCGAGTAACATCCATGGAATGCAAATTAAACCAATAAAGACAAAAGTTCTTTGTAAGACTTCTTGATTTGGATACATGTACTCATCACATCCAGGTAGTGGCGGTGATTTCTTAAAAAGCATCATGTTAATGAACATAATTAAAACTGAAGGCGCACAACCAGGTGAGTAAGGTGGAGCAGCTTTTGGATTGTATTGTATCCATTTGAAGAACATCATGAAAACCATGTATGCAAAAAGCAATACCAAAAAAATTATTTGTGGAAGAAACTCGAGAAGAATATTGACACGACGACGGAAGAAATTGTGATTAACTGTTGACATGCAGACACCGAAAATCATGTGAACTACACCAAAAATGATTGAAAGTTTCATTTTGTAGCTGTTAAGAAAAATGATCTTGTTTGTGCCTAATTGCCATACTGGATCCATTCCCTAAAATTATTTTAATTGCAATAAATGTTTATTGAAAATTCGTAATTACACATACCCATGGATAAACGTCACCTTCAACCAGATCATTACTTGATGGATCCAACTGCAGAACTGGATTTTTCATGATTGTGTCTTCATCATAATTTATCTTCCACTTTGAGCCAAAAATGTTCATTGATTTTGAGAATACATCGTTGTATGTGAAACCAGTGTACATTGAAAATATTCCCATGAGCAAGATAATGTAACGACCACCGAAGAAGATATTCCAGATTTCGTTAGTTGACTTTTTCGCACCCAATTTACGCTCACCAGATACCATCCAAAAACCAAAGGCAAACATAATGAAACCATGACCTAAATCACCGAACATAATTCCAAAAAGAAATGGGAAAGTGATTATTGTATACAGTGCTGGGTTAACCTCTTGATAGCTCGCAATTCCATAAGCATCAATGAGATTTTGGAAGCCACGTGTGAATTTATTCGTACGATTGAATGTTGGTTTAGTTTCATTAGTCTCGATGACGTTCAAGAATGAAGGAATTGCAGAACCAACTGCTGCGCTTCCATCAGACAAAGCCTTTTGGACCTTGTGCAAATCAAGCACTGGCACCCAGCATTCGCCAATTAAGCATTTTTTAGTAACATCCATGTTGAAGAGATTCATTGTGTGATAAATTGCTTTCATTTTCTTGACCATTATTGACCAACGAGGAATTTCCTTAGCCACATTGTGCAAGACACGTGAACGATGATCTTGCGTTTGATTAAGCACCATATTCAAATCTTCCAAACGAGTTAAGACACCTTTCAACATTTCTTCACGCTCTTCTGTTGCACTTGGACATGGGTAAAGACTTGCATGGAAACCAGTACAAACTTTTTTGATGCGATTTTTGAGCTCTTCTCCTTGAAAGAATGCAACGAAAACTGTTTTATAAAGTGTATTACCCTAAAATAAATAGAATTTGTGAAATTTTTATATAAATTCTATACTCTGCTATTTCTTACGGTTTCAGGATCTTCCAAAGTTTCGTCCAATTCAGCTTGTCTTAGGAAAACATTTCCACGACTGATTCTCCATAACATACGTTCAAAAGCTGGAACTCTTTCTCTCTGAATTGTGCCAGCAATAAATCCTAAACGACCTCGACCTTGACCAACAGCTTGACCTCCAACATTTTCTTCTTGTGTCAGATTAATGCGAGCTGCTTCTGCACCAATGACATTTTCGTCATAGAAAAATCCTTGCGTCTTTTCAAGCACATGTCGGAGCTCTATCAATTCCAAATAATTGGTCTTCAAGTTAATTGCATTTTGCGAAAGTTCCATGATTTCATTTTCAGTTTTTTCAAGTCTCGCTTCAAGGTCAATGATCTCACGAGGATTTGGTGCTCGTGGAATTTCATCACAATCCTTAATTCTCACACCATCCTTCTTCACTTCTGCTTCAACATAGCGAATTTTTCTTTGCATTTCATCGCATCGACGCACTTCACTTACAAATTTACGTTGAAATGCATTGACTTCAGCGTTGAGCTGTATTTGTTTATTTATAAAATTATTATCAAATGTTTACAATGTCAATTGCCACAAGCAAACTTACGTCACGAAACTGTACAGCACCTGTCTCACCTAATTCTGAGACGGAAGTGTAGGCAGCTTCAGGCTGTATAAACATTTGACAGAGCGTGATCTCTTCACTTCGAAACAACGGATTCATGTTGGCTCTCGCTTTTATTTGCGATTCCGATGTTGGAACTAGAAGAAAACATTTTGATTATTTTTGAAAGGTAATTGAAAGAGAAAAGATCAATAAGATCATTTTTTTTTTGTTTTTAGTATGAGATGTTTTTGTCATGTGACACACTTAATTGGTAATAATTGATTTTTGAATGAAGTTGAAAAGAGTGAAGGAAAGATTTTTAAGAAATTTATCGATTTTTTGATGAATTTTTTAAACAGAAAGTAATAAAAATTTCATTTTATTGAAATTCATTGTAAAATCATTTCCAATTGCTGCTAATTAATTCTAAATAAAAAGTGAATTGGAAATTCCAATAGATATAAACTTGATTATATCAATTTCACCATCGAATTTCTACAATTTTAAATAAAACATTAAAAACAATCATCATTCATTATTCAAGTAAAAGAACAAGCATCAATTGTCATAAAATTTTCAAGAATAAAATTCCACATGCTAGTGCAACATTATAAATTTATTTACTTTGACGATATTGCGTTTTGTTTGCCATTTTGCTTGTCTTTTTATTTTTTATCTGCGTCAAATTAAATAATTTTCAAGTTTTTATGCAATTTTTATCACTAATTAATTAAATCACTTTTGTTTTTTAATTGCAAAAGCACATCATAACGCGTGCGAGTCACTTTAAAAACTATTTGTGTTTTTTGAAATATTGAATGCCTCAAGTTGTTTCAAGACGTTTTCTCTCTCTCTCTAGAGAACAAATAATTGTTGTTTTAATGGAGCGGTTGATGTGTGTGATGTGCCATATACATTTCATTACTATTTAATTAGCACTTTTATTTTTCATCATATATGCTAGTGATATAAGCAAAGAGAATTCTCATAAAATGCAATAAAATTTCATATTTGAAATAATAAAATTTTTTATTTGACATTTTTTTGATTTGAAAGATAAGAAAAGTTGTGACAGACATAAAAATTAGTGACGCACATCGACAACTCCCATCAACAACAAGAAACAAATTAGTTATTCTTTGCATGTGTGTGAAGCATCAGCATCACCATGTGAGAGAAAAAAAAGTGTTTAAAACAACCAACCAAGCAACTTGAGTGTAGAAAAACTTGTGAATACGTTAATTATTCTTATTATCATCATGCAAATTGTCTTTATTATTTTATCTTCTCACATCTATGTTTCTTTTTATTGAATTTTATAGTTGCAGTCAGGGTTGTTAAAGTACAATCTACTTTATTAGATTTTACCTATTTTTGAAAAGTAGACAAACCTACAAAAGTAGGTGAATATACTAAGTAGATTACTTTTATTGTAGGTCAAACCTACTTAGTAGATTCATCTACTTTAACAACCCTGGTTGCAGTAATATTCTAAGTATGACCTGTTACGTCATTTTCATTTTTGATAATAAATCAAAACAATAAAACTGACCATAAATTACATTTTCAAATTTATTATGCATTTATTTGATAAAAATCAATCATCACGTGATAGCAATGTGAATTTGGTGGGTGTAGAGCATAAACAAACAATAATTGCTTTAAAGCAAATGATCATCAATAATAATTGAACACAGAAACGATAATATCCTTTCAAAATTCATTCTATACTTGGTCTATAATTCAATTATTATTTTTCATGACCTACGACAATCATTACTTTACTCTGAATAGTACTATTTTTTGTTTGATGATTGAATGTGCGTTGATGGAATTAAATTTTTAATATTAGAGCCCCTTGAAGTTATGTGACACACTTGAATTTCTTAATTTTAAAAATTTTTATTACGTTAAACTAAAAATTTTTGGAGATCTTCTTCACGTGACATTTTCAACTTTAATAGTCTAAAAACACTTTGTACACGAAGTCAAATGAAATCAAAATAGATAATAACTTTTCATGAATTGTCACTTATATTTTAATGTGTTCTGTTTGATGAATTCATTAATGAACAATTTTCGACACAAAACAACTGTTTTTGGTTTATTTTAATGAGAATTTTTACTCAGTCCCTTTTTATAAAAGAAACTGTTAGTTTTTCTGTACATTCTTCACACTTTGAATTAAAATTTCTCACTTTAAGATGAGCTAAAAAATCAAATATTTGCAGCATCGTGTGTGTGTTTTGTGCTAAAAATGAAATTTTGTCACATAACAATATTCTTATACATGCTATTGAAAATTTTATTTTGAAAACTCAAATTTAATTTATTTGAAACTCATTGAAAAGATCAGACCATGTGATAAAAAAGCAAACACTAACCGAAAAAAAATTTTCCTCTAAAACACGACTGCTCACACTTGTGCGATTTTTTTTCCGTCAAAACAGTAACAAAATTATTTTTATTCCTTGCCTTTTTTTCTCACAGGCAAAATTTTCACAATTTTCAGTTTCACCTTCACTTTTTTTATAAATATTGTTTCATCAGAAGATGAAAGAAAAAGATTCTGATAGTTAGTTAAAAAAGATTTAAATTAGATTTTAATTTACACAATCAATTGACACTTGATTATAAAACTCCTTCTCGTTCGTTAAATGAATTGCGATCAACTGATCGCGAGCACCATCAAACACAAACTGATCAGCACTGAATTGAAACATTGAAAAAAAGTTGAGAATTGTTCACTACTCGACTCGTTGCGATTTTTCTCACCAAATCATTTTTAAATATATTGCTAAACGAGAGACTTATCAATGTTAAGTGAAAATCGACGCTCAGCAAAAATAAAGAAAGAAGAGAGAGATGAGAAAAGATTTAACAAAGTCTAAAAATAAATCAAATTTTAAAACAAAACAATTCTTGTCACAAAAATTAGGTAGAGAGCGAAAACTTATGCCGCATCGCGACTGCCTCAAGTTCAATACTAAAAAAAGCCTTTCATTTACTTTTTTTTGTCAAAAACAATGACTATTCTGTAATACAGTTGTAATTTCATCGACACGCGATTCAATAAAGACTTATGTATATGAAAAAGAGCGAGGCTAGAAATGGAATTGATGAATTATCAATTAAGGCCGTTGATCAATTTTTTTCTCTAGTAGTCGTTATGTACACATGTGTCTATATTATGCTTTGGTCAGTTTGTTAGTAGTACATTATTAATGATTGCTGTCTCGCAATCCTATTGACAGTATTTTGATCGATATGACTAGAAGAAACATTTTAATGACCCAATTTTCTGCAATCAAAATTGATTCTTGACCTTGAATAAGACAAAGACAAGCATGTGTATTTTTAGACAAAAATGATTAAAGCCAAAAAAGCATATCAGCAAAAGTTTGTCAATTATTAAACGCTTCAGTAATCTTTCCGGTAAAAAATTCTACATGTGCACAAAATAAATTGCCATGATAATGATAGAACAGAGTGTCGTGCTATGAAGCAAGTTATTTTTTAGTTTAATAAATTTTAGATAAGCTTATTAATTGTTTAAAACATTGATTTTAGATTGAAGGACTTTTATGGGAAAAATTTTATTAATATCATATGGAAAATTTAAATTGTGTCTATTTATGAAGGCAAATTGATAAATTAAAATTTAAAAAGATGTGCTGTGATTAATATTGAAGTTAACAAAGTTGTTACGTTAATAGTATAAAATACTTTTGATTTTCACATACATCGAGCACTGATTAGCACTCTTTGGTGATCGATAGAAACGAGAAAGTCGTGATTTCAAAATTATCACTATCATCTTTTATTTATCTCAAAAGATGGTTTTAATGCATTGTTAAATTAAAGTGTTTAGATTTAAAGTGAATATCACATGACAATTTAAAATATTTTTAAGTTATTCATTGCTGTAAAAGTTTCAACATTTGTTGAAATGTAAATGTTTCATGTGTTAAATGCTTGTTGCAACTGTTGATGTTACAAACATATGTTTTGTTTACAAATTCTACTTTTTCTCGAACAAAAATTGAATATTCATAGAAAATAAATTAGAGTGATGTTATAATACTTACTCTTTTCCTTCATATACATCGTGATTTCTTTTATCTTCCGAGTTTTCTAAAATATGGAAATTCTTAAACATTCAGTTCTAAATTTTAATTCAATTAAAAACTTTGTAAAATCCTTATTAAACATTTAAAGTTTTCCTTCTCAATCAAAATTCAACAATAAATCTTCTTGTTTTACAATCATTCGTAAAACATTGTAAATTCATGAATGAATAAGTGTGTAAACAATTGAGAGAGTGAGAGAGAATTGTTAAGTTGAGAGAAGTGATCGTAGTCATGTGACCAATTACAAAATATTTAAACATATGCTTTTACAGTCAAAAGGTATGTAATTGAAGATGATCATCACTTCTTATCGATTATTCTCAATGTCATTGTCTTCGAGTTTTAATTAATTTTACATATTTCTTTATAGTTCAAATAATAATCACTAACAATTTTAATTTACATAGATTTGACAATCATATTTTAATTATTTAAATAAACACATTGATGTTTTACCTTTTAGAAACCTTTTTATTCCTCCTTATCACTAAAATTTATTATTATTAAAATATTGTAAAATAGTTAGTAATTTATTCCCTTGTTATGCGTCTAGTTTACTTGCCCGCACTAAATAAACTAAGTAAGTAACATTCACTGTGTTGAATCAATTAAACCATTCAAATGAGTTTTAACATTACAACTTAACAACTCATGTGTTTGCTTTGCTTTTAAAAACATTTACCTAGTTAACTTTTAATACTGAGAAAAGAATAATTTTCTTTTTAATGTATTGATTTCAACACAAATTTCTAATATAATAATATCACAACAAATAATATTAAATTTATTAACTAAATTGTTTTTGCAAAGAAATATGAAGATTGATCATATTGTAATTACAAGCATGTATAGCAAAAGCTTCAACGTATTTCAAAAATTTGAAACAAAAAGCTCTATAAAAGCTTCTTTGATCATTCAGAAAATATATGTATTATGTGAAATAAAATGTATCATGAACAATCAGTGAGAGTTCAAAAAATTATCAATAATACCTGAAAATCAATAATGCTGTTCATTTCAAGAGTTTTAGATTAAAGAAATAATTTTAATATATTTTTTATGTATCTTTTTCATGATATTTACAAATTTAAATTTGATTTAAAAACTTTTTAATTTATCTTCTGATTTTGGTTGAATTCCTTGCATCAGTAATTGCACCCCACAAATCGATTATAAAGTCATCAGTAAACCCAAATGCTTCCAAATCTGAATTATCAATTGCTTCTGCAAAATCCATTGAATTAGCTTTATTTGCTCCTAAATCCCAAATTTGAGTCGCAAGTTCGTTATCTATCAAGGAAATATTTAATTAGATGAACGAAATAAATGTTTATTGCTTTGTTTTTTTACCATTAATACCAAAGAATTGATCAAGAAGTACATTTATTGAATCTATTCCAGTTTGAGTTGCGTCATCGTGCTACAAAAAAATTAAAATTTTAAACCCAAAATTAACTCATTTAAAATTCAATCTCACTTCATCTTCAATTGCGGCATTTCCGTTTGCCTTGAATCGTAGCGTTTCTTTTCCTGAACCATAGCCCTTCTTGCTTGTCTGTTTGTTACCACCACGTGGCGCGATAGTCTGAAAACCTGACTTCAATGGTTCCACTAATCGCATCGTAAATGTTGAGCCTGTTGGTATGTCTTTTAATAGTCTTGCCACTTCATAATGTCTCTTTCCAACAACTGAAACTCCATCAAGCTTCTCTATATGATCACCAATCTAAAATTATAATTTTTTAATAATTAAAAAAAACTTCCTTTGTGTTCTTTATTTGACTCACTTGAATATGTGGAATTTTATCAATAACACTTCCTTCTTTAATCCTCTTAATAAATGCATAACCAGCACCATTGTCTGTAATTGTTAAGCCTAATGCGTCTTCTGTCTTTATTATTTCAATTTCTTTTGGTCGACCTTTTCTATGTGCAAAAATAAAGTCGTCTAAACCAATCTGTCCCCCGAGCAATTTTGTCATTTCCACTTTATGTGAATTTAACGTGCAAAATAGTATCTGAAAATAAAAAGAGAAAGAAGAAAATTTAATTTTTTCCATTTAAAAAGAACATATGTTTTTAGAGGTGAATGTCAACCAGGTGCGTGACCAAATTATAAAGCAATTTAATAACAGTGACTGTCTATAATTTCCATAAACTATTTTCAAACAAAAAACATTCAAAGTATTTAATCAATAAAGAGAGTTTAATGAACTTTAGAATTTAAAAAAAAGCTATTAATCGATCCTTACAGTAAAAATAAATTACTACACGACTTCACGCAACATTTAACATAAATGATCGCTTAGGTGTCGAGTCAACAATTTAATCACAATGTTTCTTCAATGGAAAGCGAATTTTTCACTCTTTCACACACTTAACTTTGACTTCATGCAGACTTACTGTCTGCATTTACACTTGTATTTCATTTTTGCATTAAATTACCATTAAATTAGAGAGAGAAATTTTATTTTGTGCATGATATATGATCACTGACCCGTTATTGTTGTTTTTTGACGTCATAAAACAAATTTAGTGTCTTAGGTGAGAGCTCTTTTGACATTTTAAATTTTTTAAATTTACGCATGCAGTGTAGGTAAAATTTTACATAGAATTTTTACTCTGTTTACTTCTTTTCATATTCAAATTGGTCAACAACATATGTCTCATGTATTATGCTCATTTTATTACTGTTCACTCATGCAATTAGTTCTGAATAGAATTTAAATTCTTTTAATGAATGTGGATGAAAAAAAATTATTTCAAAATTGGAGAGAGAGAGAAAAGCTGACAATCGGGGCGTATTTCCGATATTTACTTACACGTTTTTTGTCATTCAATGTTTGTGACTCATTTGATTTGAAATGAGAATTGCTTTGCAAGTGAAAGGTATTCGAATTTAGCTCAAGAGAGAAAATGGTCAAATTTGATTCTTTAAATTTTTCTTTTCTGCTTCATGGCAAATCATTAAAATGTGTTAATTACTTAATGTAAAAAAATGAGCACTCATACCTTTTCTTCCGAAAAATATGTCAATCATTCAACAAATAACGTGACATATACAATAAAAATCATCCAAAAAAAAGTTGATCCGATCTGATTTTATAAAATAAAAGCGAAATGTAATTAGTTGAATTCAAGAAGCAGCGATTAATTGAAATTAAGCATTTTAGATCTGAATGAAGTAAAAAATGGCAACCAAAAACTTGCAAACAAAGTAAAATTAACATTTTAACTATTATCGGCAAATAAGAAAGAAAGAGAGCGACAGTAGTCAGTGAAAGTTATCTTTGCAGTAAAGGCAGCTTCTTTTTTATTTTCTTTCGCGTTCAACCGTTTCTATTTGCTCATTCAAATCTCTCTCACTCTTTTATGTCTGCGTAACTTTTCATTGAGATGATATTGTGTAAATAGATTATTTGATTGATGTATAGCATTGAATCTACATGTGGGAAAATGTGAAAGGGACATGCAAATGAATAAACATAGCGAAAATTTCATTCAAGACTAGTAAAAGTAAACGACACCGGCATGTAAATTTTCAATTGAACAAAGGTCAGTGACTTGAAATAAATCACAAATAAAATTTCATTTTGTTCAATTTAGATTAAAGTTGACAAATATTTCCTTTCCATTAAACTTTTCCTTTCCTTATGTTTTAATTCAAAAATATTTCAAACTTGCGTTTCTTCCATATACAAACATCTCTCTTCTCTTTATTTTATGCGAAAGTAAGATTTAATTTGATTTCATTTCAATAAGCTTGGACGACTTGTTTTTCCTGTAACTTCGCCAATGAAACAGATTCGCTTAATTTCACTACTTGATGTGCCATTTCTTGTATGTTTGCAACAAAACACATTTAACTCACATCTCTCTCGTTTATTTGTACTTGCATGTGATAGAAATCTACATATTGTGCTAAACAATCGTTGATCTACATTACATATGAGCGAGCAAAGTCAGAGTATAAAAGCTAATTGTGATACTATTAAGCAACAAGTATTGATTTGAATTTCTTTTTTCATATTTCTTCACTGTGTGAATGCTACTTGACGGATTAATTAAAGAGAAAATCAATGATATAGGCAGGTAGGTAGGTATTATGTGAATAATGAAAAGACGTAAATGACAAAAAATCATCTTCGCATGATACGTGTGCAAGTATGAACACATTTTAGGTATCTATTGAAACTAGAGTATCTTCAACACTATTATTATAACCCTGACACTCATAGAAAGTGAAAAATATTGAAAGTATAATTTCCTGTGTTGCATTATAATCATACAAGATGAGGTTAAAATTGGTATGATGGTGCACGAATAAAAATACCATGCTGTGAGAGTTAGCAAATTAATAAATTTCGTGTGTAAAATTATAAATTTATTTTTCGTTTTAATGAAAATTTATTGTTTGTTCAAAATGAGATGTGCAAATATTTATTTATCGAAACGAATTTGTTTTTTCAATGTAAACTAATTGTTGCCATATTGTATGTTGAACTTCATTTAATGTACAGAACAAAATGCTTAGTGTTTAAAAATTTAGTTTGAGCACTAAAATACTCAAACATCGAGTGCTGAGCATTCAAACATTTAAAGTTGAATTTTGACAAGTCTTTTCTTTTAACAACGCTGAATTAAATGAATGAAATATTTCATAATCTTATGCCGAATTAAAATGCTACAATTTGCTTTTTTCAACGATGAACTTTAAAATTGTTGCTGATGATGATGGTGCAAAGTGGAACTCACTGACTTGAAAAATGATTCTATACATACGAGTAAAATGCTTTTCAACATTATTAATTTTTGCTTTCTTTCACATTTCTCTATTCTGTTCACTTCTCTCACTATTACTGCATTTTTAATGTTTACGCTATATTTTTCAAATTCGACTTAAGCTGCTGTTGCTTCTTCTTATTGTTATTGCGGAGGCAATTGAATAATTTTTTCTCTTTTCATAAGTCAATACATTGAATCATCGAGTCAATTAAAAAACTTTAAGCATACATACGTAACAATATTAAAAATTAAATATATACATGTGCTTAAGCACCCATTCTGTCATTGAAATTATTAAAAACTGTTGTTATATTAAAAGACTTTTTATAACATTTGCAATAAGAAAGGAAGTGACATTTTTCACGCCTCAAATGAATCATTTATGTAATCTTAAGAGCATTGAAAATGATCTTTGTGAAGAAAAACAAGACAGTGTAATTAAATAATATACAATATCGTGACATAGAATTGTGTTAAATAAATGACGCAAATCAATCAAAACTCCAAAAAGTGGTGTCTACTTAGCGACACAATTAATATTTTACGACTTCAAAAAGTCTTAAATTACCCAAAGTCATGAAATAATATACTGCTGTTTTCTTCAATCGATGTCATGGCAATTTTTTTATAAAATTGCACAGACAAAAAGCACTTATGTATACTTTTTTTAAACATAGCGGTATGAGCTTGCTTATCAAGCAAGAAGTATTAACGAAAAAAAAACTCGTGTAGAGTTATAACAGTGCATTGTTGCAAAGTAATTTTTACCTACAGATTCTTGATGGACGAATAATGAGTAATTTAGAGATAGATGAGAGAAAAGAAATCTATATTTTTTAAAACAGTTAAGTAAGAACACACATATGGAGAAAGAACTTTTCATACAAGTATTATACTTCATAGATTTACTCCCATTAATCTCTCCAAATAAAAATAATAAGAACGAGATGATGAGAAGAATAAACGGAATAAGAAAGAAAAATTTTTAAATTTACTGAGAATGTACCTCTTCTCCCAAATAAGCTCAATAAAATTTACAGTTGGCGTATTGCGTTAAGTTACTTTTTTTCATGAAATGTGTAGACATGCTTGGCATAGTGTACTTGGATAAATATTTTATAAAAATTTTAAAATTTTCTTTTAAATTGATAAAGTTAAAGCCTATTTGATAAGTACAACTTTTCCATTAATCATTTTTGTTTTATAAAAAGAGATTAATTGTGATATAAATTTTTTAAGAAATCAATAACTCTGATTTATTAAAAATTATTTTTTGTGGTATTGAACTGCATTAATGTCTGTGAATAAATCTTATATGTTGATTTTATTGATATTTAATGATGACAAATATTGAAATATGAAATATTTTACATTCCTAATTGAATAAATCATATACACACTCTACATTTGTAGAATAATAAATAAGTGACTCGTACACTAACTTGTCTTATCTCATGAATGATAATTTTATCACTTACACACATTTCATACAATAGAAAAATTTCCCAGTAAACTGATAACACAAAATTAAGTGCTCGTTAATGAATCAAGACAAAAAAAATTTACCTCGTCTGTTGGAATGTCATAGCATTCAGCAATTTTTTGATATAGCTCCTTTACACTTGAGAATCCGCATATTAAACCTGTAGGACTTCCATTAGCAAGTTGACAGTGAAAAACTAATGAAGGAGGAAGTAATGGAGCTTTAAGTGGAGAAGGAACAATTTGTGATTGTTGTTGCGTTTGCTCATGACCATTAATGATTGTTCCGTTTGGTGAATTAGCTTTTGAGCTAGGTTTCTTATTGAACAATGGCATATTTATTTCTTAGAGGTTCACAAGAAACTGTTGCACAATCTCTATCTCTTTCACTTAACTTTTTTTTTCCCTGATAATGTCTTATGCTGGAAAATTGATTTTCAGTGCATGAAACATGTACAACAAATTTTTTTATGTTAAATAAGACCACTATTTTATGCAGATTTTCACTTGTCAACTGATTTTCACTTCTGACTTATTTTCAATTTATCACTTTTGCATGACAAATGGCTTCACTTTATTGCTCTCTCTACGGAACAGTTGTATGTGGCAAAAAATGATATCTAATTAGTTTTTGCATGCAATTTCTTTTCCTCTATTTTAGCGTATTAATTACTATTACTACCGATATAAACTTGCGGACAATATTAATGTAGAAGGCTGTTAATAATTGACGCTGGCGTTTCAAACAAATAATTTTAATGAGCCAAAAAAAATTTTCTGATTTATAAAGATATATTTTTCAGAGCCTACTGCAAATACGATGTTATTTCAATGCCGATCGAACTCAAACTAAACTAAACTGAGTGAGAAATGGAGAAAAAAATGAGTAAAATTTGTGAGCACAGGTGTACTTAATTCACACACAACTACATTCATAATATAGTATAGAAGAGAAAAGAGAAATAAAATGCAAAAAAACCGCTAGATCTCTTCTTTTGTCGGCTATAAAGTATGTTCTTGGATATATTAAAATGCATTTTGATGCAGTTCATAATCAATTGTTTATTTCTTATTTTCTTTCATCAATCGTATCAATTAAATTTACCTAATTCTTGGCTTTCTTGCTACTCGGTTCTCCTGTATCTTCATCTTCTTCTTTTGAATCATCAAAAATTGGAACCGGTTGATTTTTCTTGTATGCAGGTGCAATCCAATAAGGATTTTCTTCAGCTTCTTTTGCATACTTTAGAATTGCTTCTCGTGGATCTTGATCATCTTCGACTCTCTTACTCAATCCTAGATTTCTAATAACATATGATGATAATGTGCCACCCGATGAAACAACTCGTCCTCCTTGACCAGATGTAATTGGCAAATCGGGCCGACGAGATTTAACAGGATCTTGCCGATCCTTTTCCATTTGTTTTCTTAATGAGCGTGATTTCTCTTGTCTAAACATTGGAAGAGCATGCGGAGTGATAATTTGAATGCCACCAGACACTTCTGTTTGTTTTTTCTTACGATACGCCTTGACTATACACAATTTCGCACCTCGCATACTTCTCTTTTCATCATAGTATCCTTTTACAATTCCATTACCACATCCGACAAATATTTGATTTAGTTTTGGGTGCCATAATGTTTTAATGACATGTGAATTAGCGACTGGAATTTTGTTGACACATTCGAAAGTTTTTGTATCATAAAAGTAGAGGTTTGCTGTTGTTTTGTCTTTTTCTAATGATTCTCCAGTGATGACCATTGAATCATCAGGTGAAAAAATTGCATCAGTTGTATCATATCTCGAATAAAGACCATCGAAACTATGAAGAGATTTTTTAAGTGATCTCATGTCCCATAATTTCATTGTCTCATCACAACATCTTGTCACAAGAGTATTTCCTAAATATGAGAAGTTTATAGATGAAATTTCGGATCCTTTTTGATGAGCATCACGAACGCAATGTGTAGTGTTTACAAACATTTTTCTTGTATCCCACATTTGAATAGATCCATCTGAACATCCTGAAGCAATTAAAGTTCCATCACGATTAAAAGCACAACAAGTTGGAGATGTTTTCAAACCACCCTGTGCTCTTGTTTTTATAACTTGCTTTTGTTCTTTAGATTTTGCAAACCACAAACGAAGTGTTCCATCGAGTGAGCTAGTCAAAAAATCTTCTCGTTTTGTCGGATGCCAGCAACCCGATGTTAATCCAGCAATATGACCTTTTGTTTTTGACATATCTGAAATATACTGATCACCTTTTACGCATTCGAGCTTCTCATATCCATCTCGATCAATGACTTTTGCTTGTGAACTTCCAGAAATGAGTAAAATGAGCTCTCCTGTTAAAGAATATTGAAGACATCGAATTGGATGATTTTCACAGGGTTGTATTTTTCTAAAACTTTTCATTGACTTATCCATGCCGGCAAAATCCCAAAAACACAATTCATAATCAATGCTGCCTGATGAAAGACGAGCACCTGAAGAGTCTGAAGCGAGAGCTGTGATAGCTTTGCTTCCATGAATCATTTCTACTTCATGTGATGCTGGAATGCGATATTCAACACTATCTTCATCATCCTCTTCTTCTTCGTTACTTTCAGAATCATCATTGTCACTATTGTCTTTTGTAGACTTCTTTTTCTTTGACGTCGTAGTTTTAGAATTATCGGTAAGATTTTCTGTTGTAGGGATTGGGCCAATAAATTCATCATCTTCTTCAGTATCATTATTAGTTTCTGTTTCTGTAATTGTTGTTTCTAGATCGATATCCACTGGTTTGGCATTTTTGCGAGCTACTTGTATTTGTTCATTAATGTCAAATTGTTTTGATTTCTTTCCAAAACCTGAAATACCCATAATTTCTTCCATTTTCTTTGACTCCATATCATCTTGAATGTCTTCAATAGCTTTTTTTACATTACTTGATTGTGAATTACTACTAAAAACGCCAAAGCCTGAAAGTAATTGTTTTTTTATACGATTGGAAACTTGAGAAATCAAATTTTAAAAAATTACCTGAAGTCTCTGGCTGTTCTTTATTTTCTTCTGTTTTATTTGATGCATTTTGCGTCAGTGTATTTAATTTTATCGTCCCAAATGAAATTTTGGGCTTATTCATTTTATTATTTTGTGAAAATTGTTTGAAGAGTGTTTTTTGTTTTTGTTTCAATCAAATTCAAAACAAAATTTAAGATCAAAATTCAAAAAGAAATATCTCTTGAATTAAATTGAATATAAATACATAATTTAAATTGGAATTTATTCTCATATAAATGATTCATTTTATAGCGTTAAATTGATAAAACTTTGAAGAAAATAGTTTCGAGTTGATCTTGGTTTCAAGATCAAAGATCAAATTTTGATCTTATAAAACTTCGTGAAAAATTAAAAGATGGATATTCAAAATTTAATTAAAAATTGGGATTCTAAAGGAAAAACAGAATTGTAAGTTATCTTAGAAGATGTTTAAAAGGTTTTCTTCATCAAAATACCTTCAAGCCGCATTGGAAGACAGTGGTTTTCAATGCCTAAAAAGAATTTAATAGAAATGGCTTCATGTTGATAAATTATTTCTTTTTTAGTTTTAAGCAAGTAAAAACAGTGTTAAAAGAAGATGAGAGTTTGTTGCTTACGAAAAAAGCAAAAGGACCAGACATTAGTCGCATTATTTACGATCTACTTATTGGCGGCATAAAAGCAGAAATAAAGAAAGATGTTGTCTTATCAATTCTTGCTGAGCTTTCTGTAAGTTGAAAAGTTTTTCATTTATTATCAACTATAGCAATTAATCTCTATTTTTCAGTATATGCATAAGGACATTGCATCAATCACAATGGATATCTTTCAAGTGATTGACACAGAAACAAATTTACCAAATGGCGAGTTCACAGCAAAAGAAAGAAGCGTGTTTGGAAGTTTTGTGCGAGATTCTGAGAAAATATTTTCTGATAAACTCTTAAAAGAACGTCTAGAAACAGACACTTTACAAGAATTTGGAATTGTGAACAAAAACTTTTACAGTAAATTTATCAAGATCAAAACAAAGCTATATTATAAACAACGTCGGTTTAATTTGTTTCGAGAAGAGAATGAAGGATATGCAAAGCTACTAACAGAATTGAATAAGGAATATATTGATGATGTCAGCGACAAAAATTCACTAGAAATTGTTAAATCTCTTATTGGATGTTTTAATGTCGATCCTAATCGTGTGTTAGATGTGATTCTCGAGTCATTCGAAATTCGTCCAGAACGAAAAGAGCTCTATATTCCTTTACTTCAATCTTATATGCCTGATTCAAATATTATCAGTGAAGTACTTGGATATAAATATCGAAATTACAGTGAAGAACAAACACCATCGTCACTGTATAAAGTCACTGCCATTTTGCTTCAGCATGAAATCATCCAACTTGATGATATTTATTCTTGGCTTTCTCCAGTCGATGAGAAACTGTTTGCTGGCTGGCAAGCAGAGATTGATGAAGCGAAAGAATACGTTCGTAAGTTGAAAATTATTTCTACTAACAAGGACAAACAAGAAGACGAAAAGGAGCAAGAATCAGACAACAAAGAAGATAAGAATGAACACAATCAAAAATTTGGATTATGTGAAGCTCTTTTAAGTATTGGTGATTGGTTCAATGCTAGCAAATTAATATCCAAATTACCAGATAAATGTGCAACATCAAATGAATCTTTAGCGCGAGCGCTTTGTAATTTGATTCACATCATCATCGAGCCTGTTTATCGACTTAAATGTGCTGTGCCTCTAAATATAAAGGGAACTGAAATTAAACCACATAACAACCAAAAAGCTCCACCTCAAGTACACAACTTTTTAGATTTGCGTCAAAATGTTTTTACAATGTTCCATACGCTCGGTCCATCACTTCATTTTGATCCAGTGCTTTTGCAAAAACTCATAAGAATTATGAGAACAATTCTTGAAAATGAGCTGAATGTTGATGCATCAACACCAGCACCGAGTCAACCTGATGAGAAAAATATTCTTTACTACGACATTATTTCTCTGCTTGATAGTTGTGTACTGCCATCTCTATCGTACATGGCTTGTAATTGCTGTGTAGCTGAAGAAATTTGGACTGTTGTGAAATTATTTCCGTATAACATTCGATATGCATTGTATAATGGATGGAAAAACGAGTCATATTTGCTGCATCCTAAACTCATTAGACTTCGTGGTGAAGCTGAACAGGACATTAAAGCATTAATGAAGCGTGTGAGCAAAGAAAATGTGAAGCCTGTTGGCAGAAGAATTGGAAAGTTAACACATAGTTCACCTGGATTTCTCTTTGATTATGTAGGTTTTTAACAAATAATTCATAAACTACCGATTTTAATTTATTTTTCATTTTTAGGTTCTTGGTCAGATTCAATTATATGACAATTTAATTGCTCCTGTAGTTGATGCACTTAGATTTCTCACATCTCTTTCATACGATGTACTTGGTTATTGTGTCATTGAAGCTTTAGTCTCAACAGGTCGTGAACGATTTAAATATGGTGTGTTATCAGATTGGTTACAAAGTTTGGCAAATTTCTGTGGAGCAATTTATAAGAAATATTCAATTGAACTCAGTGGACTTCTTCAATACATTTGCAATCAATTGAAAGCTCAAAAGAGCCTCGATCTTCTCATTCTCAAGGAAATTGTACAAAAAATGGTTGGTATCGAAGCAGTTGAAGAAATGACAAATGAGCAGCTAAGTGCAATGAGCGGTGGAGAACTACTTAAAGGAGAAGCCGGTTACTTTAGTCAAGTTCGAAATACTAAAAAGTCTTCACAACGTTTGAAAGATGCATTGGCGAGCAACGATCTCTCAGTAGCATTGTGTTTGCTTATAGCTCAACAAAAAAATTGTGTGATTTATCACGAGACATCAAAAAGTCATCCAAAATTGGTTGGAAAACTGTACGACCAGTGTCAAGATACGCTTGTTCAATTTGGAAATTTCTTAGGATCGACTTATACAGTAGAAGAATATGTTGAGCGATTACCATCAATTCATAGTATGCTACAAGAATATCATATTCATTCTGATGTTGCATTCTTTTTGGCCCGTCCAATGTTTACTCATGCCATAAATCAAAAATACGATCAATTGCGTAAAAATGATACAAGTCTGAAGAAACTGACTAGTGCACAAAAGATGGAAAAATATTTGGAAGCAACAAATTTTGTTATGAATCCAGTCATTGATTCCGTGCGGCCATTACATCCATTAAAAGTTTGGGAAGATATAAGTCCTCAGTTTCTCGTAACATTCTGGTCTTTATCAATGTATGATCTTCAAACACCAAATGAAAGTTATCAGCGCGAGATAAATAAGTTAAAACTACAAATTGCGTCGTTAAATTCAAATGAAGTCGGCAATACTAGTTCTAAAATCAAGAAAGAGTTGGAAAGAATTCAGACATTTTCTGAAAAATTACAAGAAGAGAAAAAGAAGCAACAGGAACATGTTGAAAAAATTATGGGTAGACTCAATATGGAGAAGGATAATTGGTTCCCAGCAAGAGCAGCAAAAGGAGCAAAGAATGAAACAATTCCTCAATTTCTACAACTTTGTCTATTTCCTCGATGTACATTTACAGCACTCGACGCAATTTATTGTGCTAAATTTGTTAACATCATTCACAATTTGAAGACACCAAATTTCTCTACCCTTTTGTGCTATGATAGAGTAAGTAAATGAATCTTGTTATTATCGAATAGAGTTTGGAAGTATACGTATACTTCTTATAATAAATCTATTCTCGAATTGTTATTTCTAAATATTTGTTTTTGTAGATCTTGTGTGATATTACATGCAGCATAACTACTTGTACTGAAAATGAAGCTAACAGATATGGACGATTTTTAAATGCGATGTTAGAGACAGTCATGAGATGGCATTCGGATCAAGCTACTTTTAATAAAGAATGTGCTAATTATCCTGGTTTTGTAACTAAATTCAGAATTAGCAATCAGGTAAACAAAATTTTTTAGATTTAAATTTAAAGATTTGCTAATCATTTTTAATTATCAATTTTTTAGTGCACGGACAAGAATGATCATGTTGGATATGAAAACTTTCGTCATGTATGCCATAAATGGCATTTCAAAATCACAAGATCAATCGTTACATGTCTCAGTTCAAAGGATTACATACAAATTCGAAATGCATTTATTATTCTCATGCATATTCAAAATCATTTTCCTGTAGTTATGAAAACAGAACAGGTTATTCATAAGCGTGTTGAGAAAGTTCGAGATGAAGAGAAAACTAAACGTCAAGATCTTCATGTGCTTGCATCGTCTTATTTAGGTATTTTGAAGCAAAAGCATGGTCAGTTAATGACAGAACAAGATTTTCATCAAGTCAGTGAATCAGCAACTAATGATCAGTCGAAATCTGTAAATGGAAATGCAAAGAATGGTGAGTCTTAAATATACTAATATAAAATCACAAATTAAACATCCTTTATATTCAGTAGATAAAAAGCCTATAAAAGAAGAACGCAAACCAACAAGAACGGTAGATCGTGAATCATCCAAGGCAACTGTTGAGCGCGAAGTAAAAATCACACCAGCTCGGGAAGCATCAAAAGACAAACGTGAACCTACACCTCGCGAAAAATCAACGAAGAAAGAGGAGCGGCACGACCGAGAAATGAAAGAACGTGATGATGAATATAATCGAAAGCGTGACAAGGAAAAGAAAAGAGAGAAACGACCATCGTCACCGGTTGAATTTGAAGGCGATTTAAGTTCCGTTTCGAATTCGAGCACTGGGTCAATACAACATAATGCTGAAGTAATTAACGTTGATGAACCTCGAGGTAAGATTTTATTAAATCAAATATAATTTTTAAATTAATAAAAAAATTTCTTTTTATTATTTTAGAACCAAAACGTCGCAAAGTAGAATCGAAGGTTAGTATTTCGGTGAAATAAAAAAATCTGAGGGTTGACACGATGAACGATAAATGACTTCTGGTGGATGCAGAATATTGATTTAATTGACCAAGTTCTATTCGTCTACTGTTCTTAATTAAAATCATCCTTCGCATTGGCAGAAAACACGATGGGATAATAATAATAGACTATTTGCGTATCAAAATCACCATCTGAGTGTTGGAAAAGGGCGCCATTATTCTTAATGTGATGAGGATGATGATATAAAATCAAGAAACAAACTCAATAATTCTTTCAAAGCAATGAAAAACATTTTAAGCTGTGATGAAGTGAATTTTCTAAAAAAAGTCATAAAATAATATTAAGTTTGAAAAAATTAATAATTTAAAAGTGTAGTGAAATCAAAGAGTGATTTAAATTAAGTATTTAAAAGTAAAATTCTACCTCAAATTTATCCATCTTCGTTGTTAATACATCTTCAAAGCTGCCTATATTTCTAATTGTCTAGTTCATTTTCTTCAAAAATAATTATTGTTCAATTATAAAGTCAATCAATCATAAAAAAAAGTTTATAAGAAAAGTCATCATCAGTTGCAGTTCCTCCAAAAAATAATCAACGAGACAAGCGAAATTAATCAATTGAAATTTTTGCAGAAGCGTATTGAAGATGATGATATCGTCGAAGTTAGTAAAAAGGATCGAGCAGTTAAAAAAGAAAAGCGTGAAAAGCAAACTGATGAAGAGAAAGAGCTACGAAAAGAAAAGAAGTTGATAAAGAAGAGAGTAAGTATTATTACAATCAACATAATGTAAATTATCAAAATTGATATTAAAATAACATTTTATTGAACAGGATCGTGAAGAAGTACAACAAGTCGAGAAGAGAAGGAAAGATGAAGAAAAGACTAACAAAATATCACATCATAATGGCGAAGATGATAATATAAGAGATAGACATAATAGAAATCAGGTAATGAACTTTTGAAACTGTTGAATTTTTTATTTTAAACTTTATATTGATATTTTTTCATAGGATGTATATTCACGTGAAGACAGACATGAGAAAAGTCATTACCAGAAGACAAGTAGATCAAGTCGCTATTAATAAATACCGTATGAAGAATTGAAATCTTGCATGAAATTGTAAAATGATTTGAAAATAAAATTTGAATGAAATGACTGTGGATGAAGAAGCTGACTATTTTGTTTAATTAATCATCAGACTTATAAATTGTTAAGAAATTAGTAATTGACTTGTTCAATCTTAATTTTTATACTAGTAATGTAAGAGAAATAAATAAAACATCTTTTTCTAAAAATTATTTTTAATTACAAAAAAACACATCCGTCATTTTATTATTTCATAATTTTAGCCATATATCGAGTTCTGCAGACGAAATGTGTCTGTAACTATTTTCCACTTTGATTCATGTGCAGTTATCAAGAAACTCTGTTGAAATGCTTGAGACTTTTGGTTATCATATTTTACGGTACCAGATGCTTGAATTAGATAGCTTTTACCAGCAGCAGAGTCTAAGATAGGTTGAGCGTCGAGTGTTGTTAAAGTATGTTCGGTATGAGGTAATTCTTGATGAAATTTTGCGATTTGTTCGACGCCTGAAACTCCATTTCCATTGAAAACAACTAAAGCAGTATCAAGATAGAGACGTTGTGTTGATTTTTTCTTGTCAATATGATCATAATAATGTTTAGTAAATTCTTCAGCAATTCTTGCCGCCTCGTTTATTCGCTCTCTCAAATCCTATAAAAACAAATTGTGATTTTTTCGAAAATTTAACTAAGATTCAATATACTTACAGGATCCATGACTTTCTATTTGATAAACCTGCCTTTATTTACAATTTGATGTATTTTTAATTAAATATAATATTGTACTTTTGTTTGAAATTTGTTATTTCAAAATAATTTCAAGAAAATGCAGAAATATAATTTTTCTTTTGAATCCGGGCGAAAGCAACTGTGAAGAAATAATTATTGTTATAAAACTGGCATAAAGTAAAATAAGTAGCAAAGCGAAAACTCAATTTTTTGTTTGCTTCATAAATTTAATATTTTTACTCACTTAAACTACTTAATTAGAACCAAAATATCGTTTAAACGCTTATTAAATGTGTAGAGTAAGTGAAGTAGTTCGAGTTCAATAAAATAATACAGTGCAAATGCCAAAAATAAGAGAAAACAAGAAAACAGCAACAAGTGGCAGTTAAAAGAAAGAAATTTTCCACTAAAAATCGCTCAATTTTCATATAGCAAGAAGAAGAGAAAGAAAAGTGCCTTTCAAACGAATAGCCAAAAGTTATTTAAGTAAATATTCATTCGTTCCGCGAGCGGGTCGCCATGTAAAGCATTTTATTTATCCATTGGAACTTTTTTGCACAAAGAGAGCGAGTAAAAAAGAAGAAATTTTGCCTTAAATCATCACCATCGACGAACGAAAAGCAATGATCTAATCTTCCAGTGACAGTAGTGTATAGAAAAAAACACACACTGATATAAGCGTAAAAGCCAAATAATATTTAAAAGGTGCTCAATTAAATATTGAAATATAGCAGACGCAAAAGTTAAAAATGTCAATGAAACAATTCTGTTGTTAAAAAATAATAAAGAGAGATGAGGCTTTTATGAGTGAATCAACGAAAAATGTGAAATATTTCATTAGTGTATTTCTTTGATAAAAAAATATATGCCTCGTAATATAGATATAAGGTGACGACGACCATCACAAATTAAGAATATAGAGAAAGAAAAATACATAGAAATAAAATCAAAGTTTAAAAAAGAAAGAAATTCTTTCATATCTATAGTTTTAAAAATTGAAATCGAAACAAAATAAAACGTAAAAATGTCTCGTCACGATAGAACAAAATCAAGCGGAGGAGGTGGATTTTTAGATACACTTTTCAAAGGATCAACAAAGCGCGGGAATCGTTATCATAATGGTGGTACCAATCAAAGGCCAGTTTCTGCCAATGAAAATGACTACTTTGATGCACAAGAGTTAGAAAATATGGTTCTTCGACTTACTGCAGAAGAAGTTAATCAGAGATTTCATGAAATTCTTGAAGACATGAATATACCAAAAGACAAACGTGATCCATTGATGAAGAAAAATTTAGATGAGAAACGAGATATGTTGAAGATGCACTTAAAAGGTAAGTTCGTTGCATTTCTTTATATAAACAAACAACGGTCTCTCATTGTATTCATATTTCACGCACGCTTGGCGTCTGATTGTCTTTCTTCATATTTGAATAAATTCCTCTTTTTTTTCTATACACTCCATTCGTCCTTGACTTACTTTTTTCAATCTCGTGTTATTATTATTACGATTATTTTATGCTCAGCTGATTTCTCAATTAAAGAAAAATGGGAGAAAAGCAATTTTTAATAATTTGTAATTTATAAAAATCTTTCATAGTCATGATGAGATCAAATCATGTAACATTTTTCTCGCCTTCGGCATACATACTTTTAGTTTAAAACATGATTTTTTTAAAAACCGAAATAGAGTAATAACAAAGTCAATTGCTCACACTTCATGGGAATAAAACAGAACCTTGATTGTTAAACGCGCGCGCGAAAAAAAGAAGTCACACATAAACAATGGGTAGAAAAGAGTTCTTGTTCACTGTCATTGCTACTACTGATGACCCTTGGAAGAACATTGAAGTGAAAATTTAGTTATATTTTATGACTTCCGCTTAATCTATTTGAATTACTCTTTCTTTTAATTTAAATATACTCACGTTGTCTTTCCATATATGGAATGAGAGGTGAATATTTAATTTCATATAAAAAGAGATAGTAGATTGTAAAAATTCTTAAGAGATGCATTTAATTGACTTAAATGAACTTGCATAGTTATTATTTTTCATCTTATTAGCCTCGGAATTTCATTCATTGCAAAGTCATTTTCTACTAATTTTAATTCACCATGAATAAATTTATTATGATGATGTCGACAAATGATGGCATATTAATTTAATAAAGTAACACAATTTGTTCATTTGCTAATAGTAAAAACAAATTGTAAATCGATTGATTTCTTATCATATAAATGACATTCTAGATCGGACTCGTTTGTGGTTTAAAAAAAATGAGAAACTTGAGAGAATGAAATTCTCACTATACATTTTTTGCAGTTGAATGACGTCATGTTTTCTTCCTCACCCATATTGTACGATTCCTACTTGACTTTCAACTTATATGCGATTTATTATAATATTCTTTTAAAATACGTATAAATATTATGAGAACGGTTTTTGCGGGTGGTTGAAAGATAAGTTACAAAACAGTTCAAAATGCTAATTACGCATGATAATCTATAGAATTCAGATATCTAATGATTCAAGGTTATTTGATTCAGATCAAACCAGGCACCTTGCATTACAAAAAAGTGAAACACCAGATATACATACAATAAAAATTTCAATTTTAATATCTCTAAAAAACTCGTTTAGTACAGACACGAAAAATTCTTTGATCTCGAAAAAGCCTTGAACTGTGTGACAATAATATTTTGCTAGATTTTTCTTCTTTTCATTCTGGACAGTTTACATTATCTCCCTACCACTGATAAAACGGAAGTTCTTTAAAGCTTTCATCATTTTCTATTCATTCATTGATGAAACAATAATTTTCATGTCTATTTTTAAAATGTCGAAATTTTTTCGCGCATTTTTGACGTTTAGTGAATGCATTAAAAATAAAATGTACACTTGCTCTCTCTTTTTTTTTGTGTGAATGACGTTTATGAGAGAGTTCATTCTTCAAGAGCGAAAGTGTAATTTGGATCTTTGCCAAATCGATGTCATTTATTGAATTTCTTTTTCCGTCAGAATATTCTTCTCTTCTTCCGTTACATGTGATCGTACGAAATATGATGATCGTTTTTTGATGAGAGAGTACAAAGTTATACATACACATGGATTTTCTAATGCTTATTTATCTTTTTTTTCTATTTTAGGCAAAGCATCTTCAGACAATCGATCAAATTCACGTTTTGAAAAACCTCACGACTATATTAATTACCTTCGAGAACCGGACCGAAGTCCAGCGAAAATATATCAATGTATTGAGAGTCTTCGTGTGGCACTTACAAGTAATCCAATAAGTTGGATTAAAGAATTTGGCGAGCCTGGAATTGATCAAATTGTCAATGTTCTTCAGGACTGTAAAAGAAGAAGGGATTATGATAAGATAGAATATGAGTGTATAAGATGTTTGAAGGCTGTTGTAAACAACACATGGGGATTGAATGTTATTCTTCGACCAGATCAACATGCTGCTGTTTTTCTTCTTGCACAATGTCTCGATCCATCTAAACCGCAGACAATGTGCGAAGCCGTCAAACTTCTTGCCGGTTTTTGTCTCATTCAGGAGAGAAATGGTTATGAAAAAGTTTTAAGAGCAGTAACACAAGCAGCTGCAAATATTGACAAGAGTGGTGAACGATTTAGATCGATTGTTGAAGCACTTTTTGTTGAACATGATTTGGAAGAAGCAAAAGGAATACGAACGGAAACAAAGGGTGAATTGTGTTATCACAGTTTAATTTTTATCAACACAATAACAAATACGCCATCCGATTTAAATTTTCGTTTACATTTGAGATGTGAAATGATGCGGTCAGGTCTCTATGATCGATTAGATTTGCTTTCGAGAATTGTCCAGCAAGCACAAGATCCACGATTAGAAAAACATTTTAGTCTTTTCAATACATTCAGAGAAGAAGATTTTGAGGAATTTAGTTCACGATTCGACCATGTGCGACTTGAAATTGATGATGTGAATGATTGTTTTGAACTTTTAAAAAATATGGTTGTTGACACGGCATGTGAGCCCTACTTTTTGTCTATACTTCAGCATTTACTTTTTATTCGTGATGACTTCCTCTATCGTCCTGCCTATTATAAGTTAATTGAAGAATGTGTTAGCCAGATTGTTCTTCACAAAAGCGGTGTTGATCCAAATTTCAAATCAAGAGATTTTCATATCGATACTTCGGTGCTTCTTGATGATCTTGTTGAACGAAGTAAAGCTATGGAAATGAAAAGAACTGAAGAGTATGAGAAGAAAATGGAAGAACTTCAAATTGCAAAGCAAGAAGCTGAAGCTAAAGCAGCACATTTAGAAGAGAAGCTAAAAGAAATTGAAGCAAATGGCGGTGTTGTTAAAACAAATAAATTGCCACAAATTAACATTCCACCACCTCCTACAATGCCTGGTAATTATTTCTTTAATACTTTTTCTTAAATAAATGTTAATTAATATTATTATTTTAGGAATGCCATTACCGCCTCGACCTCCTCCACCACCAGGATCAGTAACAACAAATGGCCCACTGCCTCCTCCTCCTCCACCTATGCCAGGTTTGTATTCATTCAATAATCAGTTTTGATATGATTTTAATCAATATTTTATTTAGGAATGGGTGCTCCTCGTCCACCACCACCAATGCCAGGTATATATTTTGATTTAGTTATTTAATTATTCAAAAAATAATAAATAAATTATTTTATAAAGGAATGGGACCGCCTCCACCACCTATGATGATGAATGCTCCAAATGCTCCTCGAATGCAACAACCTCAAGCACTTCCACATGGATTAAAACCAAAAAAGAAATGGGATGTTGATGGACCAATGAAGCGAGCTAATTGGAAAGCAATTGTTCCACAAAAAATGAGTGAAAAATCATTTTGGGTTCGTGTTCATGAAGATAAACTTGCCTCAGATGATATTCTAGGTGGTTTAGCGTCCAAATTTTCATCGAAACCTGTCAAAAAGACGACAGAAAAAGATTCTAATGATCGTGTGCCAACAACAAAGAAATCTGTCGTCGATTTGAGAGTGTTGGATGCAAAATCTGCACAAAACATTTTAATTTTACTCGGTGGATCACTTAAACATTTGTCGTATGAACAAATTAAAATTTATTTGCTACGTTGCGATATGTCAATGCTGAATGCAAGCATTTTACAACAAATGATTCAATATCTTCCACCACCTGATCAACTTAAACGTTTACAAGAATTGAAATCAAGTGGAGAAGAACTTTCTGGTGCTGAAAATTTTGCTGCCACAATTGCAGAAATAAAACGACTCGGAGCACGTTTACAAAGTTTGAGTTTCCGATTGAATTTCCCTGATTTGGTTAGTGATGTTAAACCTGATATAGTTGCTGTAACAATGGCTTGCGAAGAAGTTAAAACGAGTAGGAAATTCGCAAAAATTCTAGAACTTATTTTACTACTTGGAAACTACATGAATTCTGGGTCAAAGAACGAAGCAGCTTTTGGTTTTGAAATAAGTTTCTTAACTAAATTGACGAGCACAAAAGATTACGAAAATAAGCAAACATTGTTGCATTATATTGCAGAAGTTGTTGAACTCAAATTTCCAGAATGTCTCAATTTTTATGAAGACTTATCACATGTTGATAAAGCATCTCGTGTGAGTCTTGACAATATTCAAAAGACAATGAGACAAATGAATGCCTCTTTGAAGAATCTAGAATCTGATTTAGCTAATAATAAAGTGCCACAATCACCTGATGATAAGTTTATTGAAGTCATGGGTAATTTTTCAGTTGAATGCCGTAGTCAAGTAGAAGTACTTGGAAAAATGCAAGTGCAAATGGAGAAAATGTTTAAAGATCTTGCTGAATATTATGCATTTGATCAAAATAAATATTCATTGGAAGAATTCTTTACAGACATAAAGACATTTAAAGATTCCTTTGTACAAGCACATCAGGATAATATGAAGATTCGTGAAAATGAAGAAAAAGCAAGACGACAACGTGAGTCGAGAGAGCAACATCAAAAAGACATACAAGAACGAAATCGAACAAAAACTGGACTTGTCGATATCGATGCTGCTCAAACACAAGAAGGTGTTATGGATAGTTTGTTGGAAGCACTTCACTCGGGATCTGCTTTTGGAAACCGTGTAAGAAAACGTGGTCAACGGCCTGCAGGTGCAGAAAGACGCGCACAATTGTCAAGATCACGATCGAGAACGGGAATAACGGCTGGAAATTTCACATCGAGGGAAATGATAGCAAATGAGTTGTTAGCTGCTTAAAGCAAAGCAAACCAATTTTGTTGAAACTTTAAATAATCTTATTTAAAACATTAAAACTTGTTGCCTTTTACAATTATCATGTAAATACACAAACATACATTTAAAAAGGAATTCTTTGAAACTTTTTCGGGATATGTCAGGAAATATGAAAATCTTCTCTCAACCACTTAAGTAATAATGTATGCCTTATAGAATTAATAAATGTTAACTACTTTGACCATACCAGATAAATGATAATAATGATAAAACATTTTTTATGAAAAAATGTCACTGATAAAAGACAATAAAAATAAATTTTTCTTTTAAAGCTTAAATGATTAATAAAAAAGTATAAAACAACCAATTACTGCACAAAATTAATTTTTATCTTGTAAAATTATTTAAATGTATTATATTTTATTGTTATATTTTTAAATCTACAACGAAATAAAATTTTCCATTTAAAACAATCAAAATTATTTCAATTGTCCATTCTCTATGTAATAAGCATCAAATCATTTTACGCGCGAATTTAAACATTTAATGATCAAACTCATGTAACGTATTATAAAAATTTAAAACAAGGGCTAACAACTAAAACACAACAACAACAAAATATTTCGGCATTTTTTTCAATATTTCAATAAGTCACTCAATTTTCTTAATTAAAACTGGAGAGTAAAATAAAATATCTTTAAATCAAAGTTGGAACAAATATACGTTCATTAAATATCAAGAAATGTCGACAAAAGAGCAAAAAATAAAGGAATTTTTACAAACAAAAAGAGCGTAAGAAAAATTACAAAGAAAAATGCAAATGAATAACAAATAAATATTTTTCTTCAATATTTAGACCACTAGATGAGTGGAATACACATGAACAGCTTTGCTTGGCATCTGCTGTTGCATGCAGTGGAGATCAAAATTGGATGAGTGTTTCTCGAGCATTGAAAGGAATTGTTTTCTCTTATAATTCTCGTCCACAAGACTGGTTTTTGTCAAAAAGTTGTGCTACGCAATATGGAAAGCTATTAGAGAGCGTTGAAACACCAAAAAGAAAGAAGGTAAACTTGATAAAAGTTGGTTAATCATTGAATATAGTGTTAAAATTTTATAGAGAACTGCATCAGAAAGAGATGGCTCTTCGACAGAACAACCTTCTACTCCAGTTGAATCTTTAGTTAAGAAACTCACAGCAGAACGAATAATTGAATTAAAAAAGGCTATTCTTGAAGAACAACAGATGTATGCAAAATTGAAGGAGGAAATTCAGTTTTTACAAAGTTCATCAATGGACGAAACTAGAATTCGCGAAATGTGGCATCAAATTGAGCAGGAAAATATTCAAAAGGAATGTGAAAAAGTTAAACACGATCAGTGGCTAAAAGAGCGAGAAGAAAAGAAACTCGAGCATGAAAATAAATGGCGTGGTCCATATAAAGCAAATATTCGTCCGCAAAAGTCCCTTGAAGAAATTGAGCCAGACACAACGACACAACAAGCAGGTACATCGCCTCTACTCACTTCGCTTCTTAAATCACCATCACAAGCCCCAGCATCGAATATTCAGCAATCGGTTGTCTCGAGTAGCAGCAGTAGTTCGAATTCTGTTCGCGCTCCCACCATTACAAATCTCCTAACCGGTTCATCATCACAAACATCATCTTCATCATCTCAATCATCTTTGGCTTCCAATACTCCTCTCATAATGCAAAACCCATCTGCACCAAACATTCTCATAAATGCTTCCTCTTCCACTAATATGGTGCCAAATGTTATTAATTCTGCTTCTGTTTCCTCTGTAGTTTCACATTCACATTCAGCACCGACTCTTATTGATTTGCTTGATAAGAAATCATCACTCGCAGGTATTGTCACTTCGTCATCATTGTCTTCCAGCGAGAAACAGGAATTATTGATGTCAATTTCAGTTCCAGAAGCAAGCAGCAGTGGTGGTGCTGGAAAAGAAGGAGACATTGTCAAGGACGAAGAAGCTGAGCTACTTGCTGACTTCAATGAAATTATTGATTGCGAGAAATTTGACATTGATGAAGATCTAGAGGACTTAAATTCAATTATCATGAACCCAGAAATACTTGACGAAAAAATTTCCGATGGCGAGCCGCTAAAAGATGCCGATGACTCTTCTCAAGCAACATCGACCGATGATTACGATAAATTGAAAATCAAACAAATCGTAGACTCTATTCAAGATATTGCTGGAGTACCTGAAGTTACTGTTCCTACGACTACGACAGCTATAATCATTCCAGAAGTGATACAAGATAAAATAATACCATCCGTTGAAGAGACTGAAGTTGTTCAACTTCCATCCGAGGCAGAAAATTCAGAACCAGCATCTGTTGAAATGATTGAAGCTCCAGTTGAATCAAATGACTCAATTATTCTTCAGACTAAAAATGAATCACCTCTACCAGACAGCAGTAAAATTGTAATGATATCCGATGAAAGCTCAAACACAAATGATAATGATAAGAAAGAAGAAATGAGTGACAAAGTTGATGTAAATGATGGAGATGAAAGTATGAAATCTGAAGAAATTAAAGATCCAAGTGGTGAAGATTCAAATAAAGAAGCACAACCATTTCCAGCAATTCAAATTGCTGAAAGTGATGAAAATTCAATGGCTAGTGAAAAAGAACAAAAAGAGACAACTGTTACATATCCATTGGATGATTCTGATGATGCAATTTTCGAAGATGCACGAGAGCACCATTCAACATCTGAAAAAATACAAGAACCTGATGTTACTGTTAAAGAACAATCTCCTGAAAAATCTTTGTCTGAAGCATCTGAAACAAAGACACCAAAAACAGTTGTTATAACCGAAAGTGAAGAAGCTTCACGTAGTGCTATTGATAGTGACGATGAGGTAGAAATAAAAGCTTCGAGATCAACGAGTCGTAAAAAGGCAACAGATACGCTAAAAACAGATACACCAAGCAGCTCTACTCGATCACGAGATCATTCAGAAAACGATGATAAAACTGATTCAACTCCTAGAACGAGAAGTCGTCATTCATCAACTGCAATCAGTGAGTCGAAATCGACACAGCTTTTTTCAAAAGAACAAGATCACAATATGTGGAAATCGAGATGGGAAGATTGTGCAAAAGAGCTGCAGAAATTAAAAGATTTTTCACAAATTGTAGACAACAAACTTCTTCAAGATGATTTTTACAAGAAAATTTGTCTGCATCCAATGAATATGAAAATTATTGCTAAAAATATTGAGAATCATGTTTCAACACTAAAAAGTGACGTAGATCGAGACTTTGTTCTAATGTGTACAAATATTATGATGATAAATAACAAAGGACAGAAATTTGATGAAATGGTGCAACAATTTATGCGAGAGGGTAGAGAAATTATTGATTTACATATGAAAGTTGATGATGCATACAAAAGCTATCGTAAACAGATAAAGAAACAAGTTCTTTGAGCATCAATAACCAGAGTGTTACGACGAAGGGATACAAAAACTTTTACTTAAAAGTTTCAACAATAAAAAATTTGCAAAAGAACATGATAATTCTGTGTTGTATTTTAATTAAGATGTAAAATAAAAAAGAAAAATTGCGACAAAATAACTGCTTTTGTTTTGTTTCTTTTTTCATTCATGTTACAGATAAAAGTGTTACAATATGTTCACTTTGCTGACCTTTCCCAAAATTTTAGACAATGGGTAATAATCTGACCAAATATGACATGCGGGTCATTTTGTCAAACAAACTAATGTAAAAATAACGGTTTAAGAAATATTATGTAACTTTTGCTTTATTTTTGCAAAGTTTTATGACTTTTTTTTAAAAATGGAAAGTGACAGATGCTGATAATCAAAACAATCAAGATTGAATGCTAAATATTAAAAAAATATCAATTAATAATAATGAGCACAAAGTACTCGAATATTTAGTGCTCAGCACTTAAAAATTCAAAATTATGTACTGAACACCAAAACACTTAAGTGCTGAGCATTAAAACTGTTAAACATGAAATTTTTACCTTCACATTTCTTTTTCTCATATATAATTTATGTTTAAAAATTAATTACATGTTCTCGCATATGTTTTAATTGATGTTAATCTCTTAATCACATTTTAGCCTACACTCAACAATTACTTCCCATACAGATTCGCAAATTCATTTTTTCCAACGCAATTTCCATTCATGAGCGAAGTAATATTTACTCACATTTTTCACTCTCACTTTCGTTGAGTATAGTTTTATGTTTATGAAAAAAATGGATTAGTTAGTTACTGCTGAGATCTCATCACGACGAGTTGAATAAATGAGTGAAAAAATAAAAGAAATTAAAGTGCGATTGAAAGTAAAAGCTCTCATTGGTAAAAGAGCAAGCGTGCTTGGTTGTTCGTAAAGAAAATAGTGCAAAATATCAAAAAGAAATTGAGTGAGATAAGAGAATATTAATGTTGTGTAATATTGAAGAAATTGTGAAGTTAATGAAGAATTAAATTGAACATTACAGCATAAAAAATAAGTAGGTTTTCTGCCGAGCCTTCAAGTCGTGAAAAATGAATTTAGCGATGCAAATTTAAAATTATTTTTCGGTAGAGAAATATAGTAATAAAAGTGTAATTGATTCGTTATTTCTTGAGATTCAGCAAAGGGAAAAAATTGAAAAAGTTGTTAAATTTATTATTTGTGAAAAATAACATTAATTTCTTTTTATCATAAAATGAGAAATTTGATCGAAACATTGTGCATGAATTGAGTGAAAGAAACATGTCATATGATTAAAAAATTATATCACAGAAAACATTTTTAATAAGTAAATGATTGCCTTAGTCTTGTATGCAAGAAAACGCTAAAAAAAATTAGTTTAAAAATTATTCAATCACACCATCGTAATGGAAAAGAAATTAACAATCAAATATTTGGTATTTTTGTGGGTTATTTCGATTTCAACAACGCACTGTGGTAAGTCAGTAAAAGAAAGAAAAAAAGTGAAGTCTTCAAAAAAAACTTCCGCAATTAAAAGCCGCTATTGGCTACTAAAGCAAATTGCAAACTTATCACTAAATTTCTTTACTTTTTAGCACTAAAGTTTCACATTACATCGCCAATTCATATGGTCAAAAATTTCAATCTGCCTCAAAAACATGGTGTTCTACATCACAAGTCACCAAATGATATGAAATTGCATATCAAAAGAGTTTTGAATATGCATACAGAAAATGCTACACTTGACCATTACATCTCAAAAATGTTCAATCTTCAAAATCTCAATCCAACTTATGTCTTTCGATTGCCTGGCAAAAATCGAACTTTAACATTTCGCAAATCAGATTTTTCTGTTGCAATTTTCCCCAACATTACCAACATTAATAAGTTTAGCAAAAACAATCAAATATTGCACTCATCGTCATCGAGTAATCAACAAGTTAAAGTAAAAAGTGAAGAAAACTTGGATGAGTTGAAACACGAGCGGTTAATTTTTCAAAAAAATTTAAATGGAAATTATGATGATACAGATTATGATGAAAATATGAAGAAAATTGTTGAAGAGAATGGTCGACAAGAGCGTGAATTTATTGAATTTTTAAATGAACTCAATGAAGATTTGAATGAAGAAAATTTAACAAGAAATTACAATGCACAGAAATTGACAAATCAAGCAAAGAAGAAAGATGAGTGGGAAGAATTAGGACTTGATGGTTGGAGTGGTATGATGGTAAAATCGAAAGAAGAATTACCCAAGAAAGAGAGAAATAAGCGGCCTAAGAAAATTGTCACAACTTCTTTAGTTCCTTTTCTTTATAATTATGATCCTTTTTCAATTTTAAATAAACCACAAACAACACCGACAAAAATCAAAACAAGTGTCAATCGACCGCAACAACATCAAATGACTTCACATGAAATTGAAACAGAAGAGTTCAACAACCAACTGTCAATTTTACTTGAAGATGAAAAAATTCTACTCAACAGAACTGGACGATTGCCAAACGTTCAATGGCCTGTCACTTCAAAACGTGACGAGCATGGTGATGAAGATATTTACATAGCGCGAGCCAACAATCCATTTGGGCATTCAACTAAATGGAAATACAGGTGAGAAATTTATGATTTCGTTATCCTCAAAGAAATTTTTATTCAGGCAAGGACACTCGATTAATTTTAATGATCTTTTGTTATTACGGAGAAAATTATTTTAAAACTGATATAAAAAATTGTTCTTAAAAATTCAAATCTATAAGCCCTTAAATTTTTAAGTGATATAAAATTTCTATGGTACTAATAATATTTTAATCCAGATCTAGACACTCAAAGAAAGAGCAAGAAAGATCAACGAAGAGCAACAAATGTCTACGTTTGGGTTTTCATATCTTTTAAATTTTTTTTTTAGAACTTATCAATTTAACCCAGGAGAAGACACATGTTGTTCTTATGCTCTTTTTCTGTACTTTGGTACTAATTTATCCAGAATAAATTTCCAAAGTTCTGATGTGCTAGCACAAAAAAAACTAATGGGAATAATCAAGAGCTAAAAAGATCATAAAAGAACAACAAAGTACAATTTGTTGATCTTTATTTATTTTTCTTGCTCTTTCTTTGTGTGTCCATGCCTGGAATTTAACTTTATAGAGACAAACTTTATGCTAGTTATAAAATATATTTTTTCTGTGATCTTTTATTACCTCTTATGATCCTTTCATGATGTTTCTTGAACTTTTTTCGAGTGTCCTCACTTTTTTCCCTTTTATTTTCTGCGAAATCTTATTCAAATCTTATGCAAGATTTTGTTATTCATATGTCAGCTCAAGAATTCTCATCATGAAAAACATTTAATTTTGCTTTCTTTCGAGTGCACATATCATTAGGAATGATGCTCATTAACATGTCGTGCTCCCACAAAATGTAAATGAAAGACATGATGAATGTTATTGTATAAATGAAATGGGCAATTGTTTTATTCACATATTGTTTAAATGTAAAATGAGACATTTTTCATGCATGATCTACATATAAGTTAAAATAATGCATAATCTCACATCTTTTTCTTTCATTGTTAATTTTCCCACCTTCATTTGAACTTTTCTTTGTGATTATTGCGCAATTTCTTTAATTCTCAACCTATATGGATTTAAAATAACGTTCTGATGTAGGAAGTAAAATCTAACTGATGAAAGTAAGCTTAATTCCACTCACGCCATTGTGTCGTTAATAAAGAAGTCACTTTTCCTTTCATTCAAAATTTTCTTACAATATATGATTTTTCTTAAAGGTTACAAACTTGTAAATTGTAGGGTTCGGAATTATGCAGATAAGAAGAAGAAGTATGCGCATAATTTTCTTCTTCTTATTGATTTTTCCATACAAAAATGAATAAGAAGAAGAAAATTATGCGCATACTTCTTCTTCTTATCTGCATAATTCCGAACCCTAGTAAATTGCAATAAAAAAACATCGATGGTTTTTATGCTTCAATCAAATTGCAAATAACAAGAAAGAAAACATGAAGTGGTTCAAATTAACAGAATTGCTGTCAAAAGTCTCTACCAATTTACACAATAATGTGCTTGTTAGTGTAAACACAAAAAATCATTGCTTTAAACTTTCTTGTTCAAGTTCAAAAACGCGTATTCGCTTACATACATGAACTCTAATAAATACAGACGCTCGCAAGTAATTTCATCTTAAACTTGTTTCTATTACATAAACACTAACTGCAGCCGACAATTGACAAAGAAAGCAAGATTTTTTTCCGGATTTAAAGATGCAAAAACAAGGTGTGATCATATTGGCGTATAAAGTTTGAAAAAAATCGTATAAATTGAAAAGTTTTTCAATAAATTGATTTATGGCCGATTTGAACTTCAAAAAAGCTTTTTTCACTTTCTTTCATGGCTTCATTTTGTATGAAATAACTCAAGCATTTTTAAATTTCAAATTCATCTCATTATATTCGCTCACACACATTTTATGAAAAAAGTGAAGACGAAGAAGAAATCTGGAGCAGTTACCATAATTTCACTGTCATTGACATTGTACATTGTTAAGCATCGTTGCATTATATCATATTTCTTCATTTTGATGATTAAAAAACAAAGAAGAATTCGCGACATTACAAAAGATTTGGACTAAATTGATTATGAAATTTTTCCATCATTATAGAAATTCAAGTGACGATAATTCACATCGTGAAGGAAGATCAAAACGTGGAGTAATTCATCTTTATTCTATGATTAAATGTGCAACTTCATGTGATCCACTTCAGTATAAAGGGTGAAAAATTTCAATTTTATTTGATCTAATAAATATTTAATTTATATTTAACACAGTTATGGATGCTATTGTGGATTTCTTGGTTCTGGAAGAGCTTTAGATGGAATCGATCGCTGCTGTAAAGCTCATGACTATTGCTATGGAAATGCTAATTGTTATTTCTACACTGGTAATAAAATTTCTATTTTAAAAAGGAGTACGGACCAAAGGGTAAAAATAGATGTGATAAGGCGACAATATGAAAATTTTAATTTTTAGTTTCTTGAAAAATGCTTTCTGTGTTTATTTTCTAACTATGTTTCGTCACTATTATTTGACAGCACAAATTAAAAGTAAAAGTCTCTAGCTATTATAGTTTTTGGGATCTGGAAATAGCCAGCCAAAATAAATTTAAAAGCTGTATATACAAAAATTTACTAAAATTTAATCGCTACAAATCAGTAGTGGCCAAACTTTTTTATTTTGTAACAAACTTAAAAGTCAAAATTTATTTTACGACACACCTGAACCAAAAAATTTATTCTCATGGCACATCAAGAATTTTCCTTCTTGGAAATTGGCGAAAATTTGAATAGTTCTATTTGATTTCTAAGTTCAGGGAAAAACGACAATTGTTTTATTATTTTCAAAAAAATTTATAAGTCACACCGGTTAGTCATCACTGCTATTAATCATTAATTTCAAGTTGAATAGAACTATGGGAAAATCGGGAAAAATGCCAAAAATAAATCGCAAGAAAGATTAAAAATCGTTTCGTTTGCACCCTTTGGTCCGAACTATAAGAATATATAAAATTCTTTATTACTTTCTGTTGGATATACCAAGTAAATTCTGTCATCAACGATAACTTGAACAGATAAGAGTTTAAGTTGGCAATCTGCCAAGCTTTGAAATGTTTTCCGAAAGCTTAGTCGAAGAATATCAGGTTCACGGACTCGATTCTCGCTCGAACTAGACATGTCAAAATATCTCTTTTTATGCTTATCTGTCATTACTTTTTACATTTATTTTAGATATAAAAAATTCTAAACTCTTTTTAAAAATTTTCTTTAAATTTTTAATTTCAAAGGAAGCAACTTGCTTCATCTTGAATATTATCAGTAGTTCTAAATTTTAAAAAAAATTCCTAAATAATTTTCAGAATATTTAGTACCATATTTGTGGAAATGCTATAAAGGAAGACCATTATGTGCAATAGACAATGGTGAAAAAATCTTAACTTATTTGTATTTTTCCAAACTTATGTCTTATTGCTTTATTTATACTTAGGTGAATGGGGCGGTGTGAATAGCTGTGCAACGAGACTTTGTGAATGTGACAGAGCATTATCGAAATGTCTGAGACATTATTATTGCCCTAGAAAACGAGCAGTTTGTAGTTCAAATCCATTTAGATTGTTACAAAATCTTGTAATGGTTTTCTAATGAGACAACAAAACGACCAGCTTAATGTGGTGAAATATGATAATGCCAAAAAGACTGTCACTTGTTCATCTTCAAAGTTTTGTGTAATATTTTTTCTAGATTTAAATTAAGCTTTGTTTGTAAGATAAAAATTTTCTGTAATGAAGAAATTAAAACCAAAATTTATTAATTTTTTTCTCCAAAAATGAATAAAATTTATTCATTAAACATTTTTGCTGCATTCTTTGTTTTGATTTTTTTACAATTTTCTTTTTATACATGATTTCTTTCTTGCATATGAATCAATTAATCGATTCAATTTTTCCAATTTTTTGATTTTCAATTCTGTTTCTGGCGAAATAAAAGAAAAGCTCAAAGAATTTTTATGAAAAACTTTGAAAAAGCTTATTCTCATGGTTTATTTTGTTTATTTTTATTTATAAAAGGCACATTTATTCGTAGTCAATTATTTTATTTAGTACTTTTATTTAATCTCAATTTTTCTTTTTCATTCTAGTACGGTGAAAATCAAAATAAGAAATTTTCTTTTGTGTATGTTTTCATTTTGACTTTTTCTCTTTCATTTGTATAAAAAATATTTCATTTTCTTTCTTACTTCATTCATTAGATAATAAAAAAATGAAAAACAGTTCTATGGATACATAAAAAAGTTTACAAATACAAAGGCTATTTACAACATTCGTTCATCTATTCCTTCTTCTATTTTGCGATGGAAATTATCTAAAGTTTTTAACAGCACAAAAAGAAGAAAGACTTGTTCTTTCTAGCAAATTCTTTACAATTTTCTGCGTCTTTTTATTTGCAAAAAAAGAAAACAAAATAAATAATAAATAAAATAGTACGAACATTCAATCATCAATCATCATTCTGGGATTTTTTTGTTTCTTGCAACATTAGATTTACATTCTGAGGTAAATTAAATATTGCTCAAGTTTTTTGAGAGTTTCACATCATTCTCATATTATTTAGATACATTTTTCGAACACATAAAACAAAATTTTTTACTTTAATTAATTTTCTCATTTCAACAAATCCGAGTAATCAAAAATATGTAATGATTTCCCATTTACTTGTCATGACATACTAAAATGGAATTCATAACGTATTTTTGGTTACTTGGATTAAATTTGAAATTTACAATGTGAAAAATTTTGAAACTTTTAATAAATTTATTAAGGAAGATCGTATCTCGTCAAATTGAAAGCTTTTTCAATCGCTTTGATAAGTTTTGAATACTTTTTAGTTATTTAAATTGTCAGAACAAATGCGAGAGAAATTAAATTTGACTGATAAATTTTCTACAAACAAATTTTGTAGATTTTTACAAATTTGTAAAATTTTCTACAACTTTCATAAAATTGTAGAAAATAAATTGTAAAAAGTTGTAGAAAAATTTTTTCAAAATTTTCTAGAGTTCGGCATTATGCATATAAGAAGAAGAATTATGCGCATAATTTTCTTCTTCTTATTCATTTTTATATGGGAAAATCAAGAAGAAGAAGAAAATTATGCGCATAATTCTTCTTCTTATATGCATAATGCCGAACCCTAAAATTTTCACATTTTAATTTCAAATTTCAAATTGTTGCATTTGAACTCGCAGTGCATTTTAAAAATGTGTGAAAAAATTTCTAACAAAAAAACTTTTAAATTTGTCCATTTTCTTATTAAATAAATGCTTTAAATTTCTCATAAAGCTAAGTATTTAATTTTCCTTTAAGCTCTTCTCCAACATCATGCCGTGACTGTTTCTTTCATCTTTTTGTGATGCAAAATCCTTATTTGCTGCTTTGAGCCTTCATTTTGAATTCGAATTTGACTTGTTGTTTTTTTTCAGTTGTGTGTTTGTGTATCTGTGCTGTTTCAATCATTTTTGGAGTTTCATTTTTTCAAATAATTCATTTCTCGATCTTCATCGAATATTGTAAGTAATATGTCACCGACATGGTAAATGACTTCGACTGAGCAGTACCTCAAGCCAACAGGGACAACTTGTGACATCTTGTCTTGAATAATTTTGACCCCAGCCTTTTGCAAAGCTTATTCTCACACTATGTGTGTCTACGGGACCAAGTTGAATGCCACTTATCGTTGATGGCCAAATTATAGATTCGTTTACTCTAAAAAAGCAATAAAAATTTTATTAAAAAAATTTAAAAAAAGAAGAAAAGGTGAAATCTTACTTTAATGGATCAAATGCACGAATGCAATGGCCAGGCGGAACTTTATATGGACAAGGAATCGTTGCCCTCGAATCCATGTCACATAATGTCGGTGAATGTACAAATACTGGTTGTGATGATCGATTGTAGAGCCAAACACCATCTGACTCACGACTTAATGTTACTCCTATAAGAAATTTAAAATTTCATTAAAAAATTCATTGAGAAAGAATTTTTAAAATTTTTTCTTACCAAGTCCAATTTTTTCCCTCGTCTTCAATACTAAATCAGGTGTCTTTGTTGATCGCTGTTGTGCAATGGTTTTTATACAGAGTCCAGCGCCACGAGTCTGATCACCGAAAACATCAACAGCTGCATCTTCGACAGGTACTTTTGAGCCAACACGTTCACTTAATTCCCAATAGGCGAGCTGACACCAACCTGTTAGTGCAAGATCTGTAAAATAATTAAGGAGAGAATATTTTTTAATTATTTGTTGACTTTGATCATTCAAAACTGACGTAATTCAAGCTGTTTTTAAATTGAAACTGTGTCACTTTGCACAAAAAAGTAATTAAAGTGACAATTTTTTTGCATATAACAAAGGAAAGTCATTAAACTGTCACACTTATTTGGACATTTCCTGTCTGTCTGCATTTAATGAAATTAAATGAATTTCTGTCAGACTTGTTGTAAGTAAAATTTGCATTTTAAAATTGTCAAAAATTTGCTCTCTTTGAAGTTTATTCTCTTTTTAAATTGTGATGAATGATGTGTTGTGCAGATGAAGTGCAAAATGATCGATGGATCATTGTCAATTTGAGTTAAAAAAATATTAATTAAGATTTCAAAGTTTCACAATTCTTTAAATTGCATTCAACCAGAAATTTTTCCTCACAGTAATTAATGCTATTAAAATCAATCGTATGATTGAATTGACAACCGTAATAAAAAGCTATAGATGAGGAGAGGAAAAAAAATTATAGCATGAAGGATGGCGCCAGGCAGGTCTCAATTTAGCGAAGAAAAAAAAATAAATAAACATACAAAAACTGTTTTTCTAGTCTCAAGGTTTTCTCCAAAATAAAGCGCACAGCTTGCTCTAGACTCAAGTCCATTTTAAGTAGGCAAAGTGTAAAAATTTTAATTATTAAACAGATAAGAATAAAAATAAAATTTTTTAATCACTCATTACATTGTAAGGGTGACAAGTTTATAATTTTTTATAATTAATAAAAGTCACACTTAGTTATGAATCAAGTAGCCATAAATTTGAAAAACCAACGACAGTTTTCAATTTAATTACAAATTAGCGATAATAAAAATAAAAATTATGACTTGTCGTTCTACATTTATTTTTTATTGCACACAATATGCTCTGCAAATGACATTTATTGCTGAAAAATTGACAACAAATGCAGTGGAAAAAAATTGAAGCGAAAAAATTTCTTTTTATTAATTCTTTTGATAAACTTAAGCTAGAAGGTTCTGGTTCTTTTATTAGAAGAAATTTAGTTGAGTTTGAAATCATTTTATGATTTTATTGCTAATAAATTCAAGAATTTTATGAAATTTTCGTAGCATAAAAGTTGTAAACAAAAACATAAAAATCAAATCAAAAACATTCTAAAAATAAATTTTAATGACATTTCTTATCACAATTAATATTAAGCTACTTGTTCCTGTTAAACGGAAATAGAAATAATAAAGTTACTTTAACAAAAAAACAAAAATTAAAATTTTTATCAAGGGGAAAAATTTTAACAAATTAACAACAAAAACTTTTTGTTAGTTTCATACAAAATTTTTGAGTTTCAATGGTTACTCTGTTTTCGCTATCAAGAGTTTTAATCCTTTGGTTTTCGCAAGAAGAATGCACTGTGATTTTTTTAAACTAAATTTAACTAAAATTACCAGTGCTTGAATTTTTATTAATTTTAAAATTTTAAGATAAAAAATCAACAAAAATTTGCCAATTAGTCAGCATTTCTTCACTTTGCAAAACTTCTTCCTTAGTCTCATTTAAAAACAGATCAAATAAAAAACAGGAAAAGTGTGGAGAAGAAATTTATGAAAATTAATTTTCTGTTTGAAGTTTTATTGGCTTTGACTTCAACACTTCATTTATTAACAAAAATTGAAGGCGCTTGTGGTGATTCGATCGAGATTAATTTTCTTTCATTAACAAAAAAATTACTCAACTTCCTCTTGCAAAATTTAAAACTCTTACAACGGGTCATTCATTCATTCATTCATTCATTAATTTTAGGCATACTCAGTATGACCCCAATTTATTGCTTCGCACACATTTATTTTCAAGTAGTTCAACTTTTGCATGAACGAGCTCTTGCTTGAACAATGAATGAATGAAAAAAAAAATAAAGAGAGGAAAGAATTCCGCAATAGATTGGTGCCAGCGATGTGCGTGTAGACGACTTTGCATTATGAGAGGTCTATTAAGTCATGTAAGTCATTAAATGTATTTCAAACAAAAAGGTCAAACTAAAATGGACTCGTTTAATAAAAATTCTCAGAATTTCTGCTTTAAACCGAGACACAAAAAATATTTCTTCATGTGTAAATTCTCAACCTTCTAATCCCAAGAAAAATGAATTTTTTTCCTTCTCTCTTTTTATCGCAAAAGAAGACAGTAAGCGGCACATGTTAAAGTGTGTGCGCTTTGTGAATGTGAATGTGCATGAATATATTTCAACGCATACTACACCTTTTTTCACTTCTTTTTCTTTTACTAGGCGCCATCAAAACACAGTTGAATAGTCTAGTCTAGTCAATGACTGTTTCCACATACACTCAACGGCGCGCTCTCATTTCTTTTAGAAGAAATTTTTTTTGAGTACATTTTATGTACATTTTATTTCTTTCTTAAATTTTATGACTCGCGATGAGGTGAAATTTTTTTTAAATGCCTTGCGGATTATAATTTTAATTATTAAAGACAAGTTCGTGGATTTTATGACTTTTTATTGTGATTCATAATGACATCAGATACAATAAAAATTTTTTTATATTCTTTCTCTTTCCTCTTTTTGTGTAATAATTTTATATTTAAGAAATTATCCATTCAATAAATCATTTTAAACTGTTTGAAATATATTCAGAATTTTTAATTTTACTTGTCAATTATGATGGGATAAAAATTGATTTCTTCAATTTTTCACCACACTTTTATTAATTTCACTTCGTCTGCTTGTCTATTTGTTTGTGATTTTTCGCACACTTTTGATTTTCTTTTGATTTTTGTTAATAAATTTTAACAAATTATTGATTTTTAACGGCTTTTCATAATTTAAATTTTGAACTTGATCTTAAATATTTTTGATCTTGAAAAATAAAGCAATAATATTCTGTAAATAAAGTACGAATAATCCTTTATTCTAAGAAAAATACTTTTGAGAAAGAAATTACCAAAATTCTCATGAAAGACTAATAATTTTGTTTGTGCTAAAAAAGAAATGAGTTTCTCAAGAAAATTCTTTGGTTCTTTACATATTTTTAACGACTTCTTTCTTGAACACAGTCAAGTGAGTCTCAAGACAATTGCAATTAAAATCAAATTATTGGGAAGGCAGAAAAAATTATGCGTGTCTCTTCTTAACTTTAGCTTGATTAAAAAAAATTGATTGAAAATTGTCCGACATGAAAAATTTTTCGATGTGAAAGAATTGCAGCACAAAAAGGAATTTGCGATTGTCTCTGGGTTGTTACTTTAAATATTACAAAAAGTCAATCAACGACCACCCAACGATGTACATAAAAAATGATGTTGATTAAATTATTGACTGCTGTGTGGCCGCTCATGCTCGTCAGTCTGTGATTATTGTGAAAAGATTTTTGACATTCTATCATTTATTCACGCAATCAAAGTCACCATGCTTCAACTATCACTCGTTTAAATCATCTTGACCTTACACAAAACATTCTTTTTTAAAAAAAGTAAGAAAAAATATTCCATAGAGACTATTAAAATTGTTTAAAGTCATAAAATCGTCATCAAGCCGTGAGACATCAAAAACTCGTCTCTTTGATAATTTTTCCTCGCAATTCTAGGAAGTGTCGCTCTCCATACATCATCAGATGGTCAAACAAACAAACATAAAGCAGCAGGCGTTGAAACGATTGTTGGGCTCGCAGCCAAACACTGCGATATCTGTCATGGACTTGAAAGTCGTCAGAAAAAGCTTCTAGTTGAGTTAATTGCCATGTGGTGATTATCACGTTAAAGAATCGTGTCCACAAAAGAAAATCTCCTTAATTGTAATCTCGTTAATTATTTGAGAGCTTTATTCTCTTGCATGTCTCGAATTCTGTTGTTTATACATTTGTGCAGACAGACAAGAAAAGATTTCGCTCCTTAATAAATCAGTTGTGGGTTGTCATTTTGTGGTAGAGACAATTATTTTTCTTTTCTACTTATTTCTTCTTATTGTTTTAAAAAACGACCACAAAAATTGAAAACTATTCGGAAAATTTTCTTGTTTTTTGTTTGGGGAATTATAAATGTTGATAAATTTCTAATTTTGCAAGACTCGATAATTTTATTTTTATTTCTTTTTAATTTTATTACATTCGTTAAAATTTTAATTTCTTTCGTTAAATATTTTCAATTCTTCGTTAAATAATTTTTGATTTTTCGTTAAATTTATCTTCCCCTTGTTATGTATATTTTGTGCGTGTATGCGACTTGATTTATCGTCACGCGCGTGATTAATCAAAAGAAAAATAGGAGGGTAACAGAAAGAAATTTTTTTAGTCAACATCGTAAGTCGAGCAATGATCTACGATGGCGCCTAGTAAACATTCACACGTACGCATGATGAATCAAAAAGAAAAAACGAGACTAATTCCATATTGTCAAGTGACAAACTTTGCACTTAACGTGTGTTGCACATCATACTAAAATTGACTGCATGTTTACACACTTGGATGAATGAGCGGTAGGAACAAATTGTTTGATATGATACAGCAGAGAGGGCAATAACAAGACACGATAAAAATTCTCAATTCAATTTAAATAAATGTTTTTTTCGAGCTTACTAGCGGCGCCAGGCAGTATTTTTCTATTTTTTTCTATGTATACATTTTTCTTCTCGCACTTTACCTCACAGTTCGCTCTGTCGACAGAAAATGAGTCTTAAAATAGAAGAAAGAACTGCATATAAAAGTAAAATAGTTGAGAATGGATTATTTCACTTTTTTGCGTCATTCTAAGTGGTTTCCAAGCAAAATTATTTTTCGCATTGATAAAAATTGATTTCATGACTTTTACCACGTGATAATTTCACAAATCGCAAGGTTAAAACATGATAAAATTCCATTTCTCTTCATTCGACCTTCTCAATAAATGAGTTGTTTATATGAAATGCGTGCATTAACGAACGACAGCGCCGCGATGTTTTTCTTCTCTTATCTAGACGACATTGCCTTTATGTACACATATTTTTATATTATCGACACAAAAAAATAAGGGAATTCTTATCTCGCGCGTATTTTTTTTCTCCAAACGACGATTATATGATTTTCACATTGTCTTCTTCAGTAAGTAATTAAAAAAACTTCGAAAAGTTTGGCAACAGAGTTGATAAGATTAAACGACTTCTTATCAGTTGAGTTTCTTTTTTTGAGTTTCAAAATTAAATTTTTTTATGAGTTCTAATTATAAACGAGTTCTTACACCACTTATTAAAAAACCTGATAATGCACTTGGAAGTCAAAAAAAATTTCACTCATTTAATGTTTATAAAGAAAGAGTGAAGTGAAATGGCACAGTAGCATGTATTATGTAAACATTCAACTAATTTAACTGCGTCTCTGGCATATACTGCACTTTTTTATTCATTGGAGAAACTTCAATGTTTACTCTTGCATAGTTCACTGAATTCTTTTCAATTTATGCTTGAAACAAATTATTTCACCTCGAGATTCACAGCTTACTTTGATGAAGTTCCATATAAGTATTGAAAGCCACCTACCAGCAACTATTTTTCTATGTATCTCACTCTGTGTTGAGATCAATTAAAAAGAAATGTAAATATTAAAAATATATCCAAGTGATCAAGATTTGAATCACTTTTTAACTTTAATTAATAAATTTTAAGATCAAAACTGAAAATTTTTCAAATTTAAAATTTAAGATCAAGTTCAAAAAAATCCGTTAAATTAAAATTGTATTAAAATGCGCTTATACCATGTTACTGTCAAAATATTCCTGTTTTTTACTCCATAGTGAGTG
>JACWBX010003720.1:54357-82990 GCA_014622435.1 Polypedilum pembai
CTATTTTTCTATGTATCTCACTCTGTGTTGAGATCAATTAAAAAGAAATGTAAATATTAAAAATATATCCAAGTGATCAAGATTTGAATCACTTTTTAACTTTAATTAATAAATTTTAAGATCAAAACTGAAAATTTTTCAAATTTAAAATTTAAGATCAAGTTCAAAAAAATCCGTTAAATTAAAATTGTATTAAAATGCGCTTATACCATGTTACTGTCAAAATATTCCTGTTTTTTACTCCATAGTGAGTGATTTTAAGTCAAAAATATAAATAACATTGCGATTCATATTTGTAAAATATTCGTAAAACAATTCTGAGATCAAGAGACAAAAAGTTAATCAACAAATTCTATTCGCAATGAGTCATCATCCGCGATCAAACAAGTCAAGTCAACTATTTTTGGACGAAAAAAAATCAATTAATTTGTTTTTTGTTGTTTTTACTTCTCCTCATTCTTTCTATCCAGTTTTTCTTTAACTCTTTCGCTCTCACTGGTAAATTTTAAGCATTTATTGTGACTATCAAGAATTTTTCTTACCTAAAAAACTTCTGCATTAAAGAATTTTTTTATCATTAATATCTCTTGCTGTTTAATAACCTTCTTCTTCGTCCCATTAGAAATCTCATTAGAATATGAAAAAATGTTTCTTCTTTATGAGAGAGGAAAGCAATTAAAATTCTTGATGATGTGATGTCATCATAAAGGTAAAAGTTTTTTTTTGCTTAAAATCAAACTAAAAGAGCTTGTTAGAGTAAATTTGCTAAAAGTCACATCATATTTAAAATTAAAAGTGCAAATTGTATATGAGAGAAATTGTCAAAGCAAATCAAAGTTCAAACTCTATTGCATTGCAATATATTTGCCAAGTAGCAGCAGTCAAAAAGAAAAAGTGTTGATTAGCCATTGGAATGTAAGAGAGAGAAAAAATAAATAAATATTCATTGTTAAAAATGCAAAATATAAATTACAAGTGTGAGAATTAATGAATGTGCAAGTCGACGAGACGGTGAAACTTCAAATAGAAAAATAAATAAACAGTCACAGCAGTCGACACTGCCTGTTTTTACCTACATTGAAAAAAAAGTCGCTCACATTGCATTTAATTGTTGATGAGAGGGAGTAAAATTCCATAACAAAATAGTTTCAACAATATGTCAAAACGATGCGACATTAGACGTTCAATCTTTCTGTTTGAAAAAGAGAAAAATTTATCTTACTATTGCTGAACAAAAACAGAAGAAAATATTTCTCACTGTCGATGACAATTCGCATCAAAACATTTTTTTTGAGAGAGTGAGAAATTTATTGTAGACATTTTTACTGTTTCAAATAGTTTTCATTTTTATCGCAATCACAATAATTTGACAAAAGGTTGAGAAATTAATGGACAGGATGTTGACGATAAAGATAGACGAATTTAAATTTAGACTAGGTAGAGGAGAAAGAATTGAAGTAAGTAAAAATGAGGTAGCCGAAATTTATAAAACAGACAACATAAACAATGAAATGTCGTCTATGAATATTTTGACATATCAACTAAAGAGTAAAAATTGAGAGCAAAAAACATTGTTTGTGCGCATTTCAATTATTGTTTGGGATAATAAATTGAAATTTTTTCGTATGTTGTTTTTAGAGAAGATAGAGAACGATCACCTTTTACTAGCAAAAAAATAATCGACACGTGTTGTTGAGTAGATGATGAAACTTCAATTTATCGCGACATTTTTGAGATTCTTTAAGAAATTGAACAAAAAGTTCTTAACTACGCGAAAGTTAAAAGGATATTTATTTGCTTGTGTTTCTAATTAATTAGAGCAATATTTTATAGCATTTTTCTGTTAAAAATTCATATTTAAAAATATTTTGTTTAATTTCGAAAATTCGAAATTTAAATTTGAAATATTCAATAATTAATTTCGAAATGTTCAAAAATCAAAATTTATGTTTACTTGTCAAAAATTTCTTTATAAATATTAATTTGAGAAATTCATAATTTTTCAAGAAAGAAAGATAAAAAAGCAAAGACTAATATGTTCTATCTTTTAGAAAACATAAAAAGATTTTAATTAGTTTTATTTAAATTCTGTTTGCAATTTTTTCAATATTATTTTGCAGTTTATTGCACTAACATTCTTCTCACTTGCACGTGATATTCATTCATCAATCAATGCTGTAATAAAGAGAGAAAGAGACTACGGGATGCTAACATTTCTGCAACATTGTTGATGTAAGAAATTAGTCGTCAGTCTACATAAATTAATTCGCTTCGCGTCGATGAATTCGTTGACAGGTTAAGTGAAATTCTCTTTTAATTTATTTTATTAAATGTCTTTCTTTTTTGTCGGAATAAATGTGTCAAATGGTATGTGACGAGTGTCGGCATGTCTCTTTAACAAACTCAATTAGGAACAATCATTGTATGGCATAGAAATTTTTCAATTTAAATACAAAATCATAAAAACATAAAAATTTATTTCAATTTCACTCGAGTGTAATAAATTTTCATCGTCTCTTGCGCTTGTTGCCATTAAATCAAAAGGAAAATTGCAATTAAGAAACTACACAACCCGCTAGCACATTCCACAACACTCATTGGTAATTTATGCATGTGCATTTCATAACTCTGTCATTATTATGATTTGTACGCACATATTTGTGAAAATCTACATAAACTATGTCTTCTAATTGACACAACATTGTTGCAAACATTTGCTAGTTTAAAAATTATGACAATTATCCTTCATAAATAGTTGTCTGCTGATAAATTACGATTACATTTTGCATTCAATTAACTACCTATATGCTTAGACCTGTTTTTAGTTTGCAACTTGTTTCACGTCATTCACTGTGTGTGCAGTCCGGCGCCATATATTTTTTCTTCTTTTTCAATCTTATGTTCATTCTTCAACTGTCGACAATCATACAAGAATATGCTTTTTATTGGTCTCATAACAATAAAATTGACCTCTTTTTTTCTCTTTTCTTCACACTTCAGTTAGTTCATAATAATAATAATTCACAACTTCACAACAGAGAGAAGTTTTTTTTTTTCACGCTTTGTCATAATGCAATTTATTTATATGTGTGCTCGCACTTTGAAGGCATCAGAGCGAGAACTTTGTCTGTGCTGTTGCCGCCATGCTATACTATACAGACACAGTGAGCGAATAATCTAATCAGATCACCACTGACTGCCGCCATCAATATATATATCGTTGTCGCCTAACTTGTATTTATCTCGACATCATCTCTCAAGCAGGAATTTTTTTGTTTCCCAAATTTATTCTTTCTGTCTTGCTAAATTAGCACAAATTTTTAGTGAATATTTGAGAGAGAAGAAAAGAAAGAAAATTTTTATTTTATTTAATTTAATTAGCGACAGATGACAATGAGAAAAAGCTGAAAAGTCATTTCATAGGTGAATGAAATTTGCCTTTGTCACGCTATGCTTACAGTCAAGAAACTTCATATTCTCTTAAATCTACTGTTTTACTGATTAGATAATCAATTAATTAGTGTTATCTATTTTCGAGACGTTGGGTGGGTAAACAACTTGTCGTCATCAATTTTATAAGCATGTGTGTGATAAGTTTCATTGATAAATAAAGAGGTAAGTAAATAAAATCTTTTCGCTGCTTCTAAGATAGTAAACCATTAAGTAGAAATGAAAAAAATGTGATTTACTTAACAATTGCCACGCGTTTGGCTGAATTATGTGGCTGATTAAAGATTGAGGACTTTGTTTGTTTACAAATTTCATTCATTGAAAATTTTGATTTTTAGACTTTATTCTTTTGTTTTAATGTAATTATAAATACTTTTAAATGCTTTCAAGTTGTATAATTAAGAAATTTTTGTAAAATCAAAACAAAAATTTTGTCAAGTTCAATATTTAAGATCAAGATCAAAAATTTAAGAACAAGTTCTAAATCTAAGATCAAGATCAAAAATTTAAGATCAAGATCAAGATTTAAATTTAAGATCAAGTTCAAAAAGTTAAGATCAATTTCAATATATTATTTAAAAGAAACTTTGTTTAAAAGAAAATAAATTTTGCACAAAAAAATAACACCTGAAGATTAGTATTAACTGGTTTAATTAATTTATAGACATTTATCAAAAACAAACAATGGTGTCATCCATTTGTTCTCGCTTATATAAACAAGACAAGCCGCTCATATATGATAAAGATTTAAAGATTTATTGAATTCGCTTTCCCTTCCTTTTTGCTCTCTTATCAAAAATCTACAAATTTATAGAAATCGAAAATAAAACTTAAATAAAAAAATCTGCTTGTGTGTTATGAAAAATACTTCTTATGATGATGATGATGATACGAAGAGAGTCATAAAAAGCAACCAGCAAATTTGTGTTGTTTTTGTTTTAAATATATACTGTGACATCGCCTCAACGAGTTTAAAAAAATAAAAAACTATCATGAAAAATCATAAATTTACTAATCACATTATGTAGATTTCAATATATCAAATATCAAAGACATTTCCATAAAAACTTAAAGATTATTGATAATGGATGCTCCTTCTTCCAATCCACTTATATCTCACTGTCACGAATTGCTAAAGAGAGAGAGAGAGCTCATAGTATCATATCGGACGCGACAAAAGAGTTATATATTCAACAATAATAAAAAATGTGTGTATATGCTTCTTTTATGAATGGAAGATTAGGCAATTCACATCGTGTCTCTGTCTCTTTTTCTTAATGAATTTCTGGATTTTCTTCTCTCTGGTGTTTTATGGTTTTCTTGATAATTTTATGTGAGGATTTTGCTTCTTTATATTTCTTGATGAATGCGCGTGTTTTTCATCACTCGATTATTGATGAATGTTAGAAAGGTGGTGAATGAGCTCATCAACATAACAAGATTTTCTTCTTATCACTTTAAAGTGCAATTAATGATAAGAAAAATTCACAATTTTTTTGTAAATTGCAATTGCAGTAAAAAACGATAAGAATATTTTTTTAACATATAGCAACAACACTTTTACATTAAAAAAAGGTCGAGGAAAGAATTTTGGCGTCAAGCGTTTAATGACACGAGTGCGATAGTAACCAGTAAAAAAATAAAATATAACTCGTCACCGACAGCGGCGTCAAGACAAACAAACAAAAATTTTGTAATCATACATGACCATTATAATGAAGCAGCAATAAAAAAAACATTTTTAAACCGATAATGAGTGTCCAATTTGTTTGCGACAAATTTTTTATGTATTTTTTGTCTGGTGTAATGATCTTGAGTGTTTCGAATATTGATAAGTTAGGAGAGCAAAGCAATTTGAATTATTTAATTTGTCACACAATTTGTGTTACATAAACGAATGATTAAACTAGAATTTTCTGCTCTTTCAGGGATTTTATTTGTACTTTGAGTGGATTTCATAAGAAAGACAATAGTTATTTATTTATCAATTTTGTTTACTTGACTTTGGGATTTCTAAGGAAAGATAATTTATTACATTAAATGGTTTAATTACAACAAATAGAATTTTTTAAACCTTTTTATTGTGAAATTGTTTTCTTTTAATTCAAGAATCATATCAAAACAATTTTAACTTAATTTCACCTCAGGCGTAGACACACGTTGCATTTTTTTCTATTTTTTGGAATTATTTATTTAGAACAAACTCCCAAAGTTCTAGTGTAAAAGCACAAAAAGAGCAAACAAAAAAAGCAATTTGTTGATCTAAATTTGATCTTTCTTGCTCTTTCTTTGTGTTTTCACTAGGGTTCGGAATTATGCAGATGGGAAGAACTCTATCAAAAAATCTAGCAAATTAACAAAAATTCTAACAAAATAACAAAAAAAAAAATTTTAGTTTTAGTTAGTTTTATACAAAATTTTTGAGTTTCAATGATTACTCTGTTTTTGCTATCAAGATTTCTAACCCCTTGAATTCCATCATTAATTGAAAGTTTTATGAAGATAAAAATTAAATTTCTTTAAATTCAAATTTCAAATTAACCGTTATATTCAAAAGAAAGATTTTCAATTTTAAATTCAACTAGAAACACAAAAAATAAAAAATGAATTAATATCTATTTTGCATTAAAAATAAAACAATAAGAAAACTTTAGCAAAATTAGCATACACGAGTTCATCTCTTGTTTTATCTTAAGTGAAGAGAAGAGAATTTTTTTAGTGATGAAGGTAAGAAATTAAAAATGAATAAAAGCCAAATGCTGGTGAAGACGCGCGAAACCAGTTTCGTTATTTTATACTTTTGGCTAACATCGAAGAATATCGACAACTACATACATGTTCATTATCACGTATTCTTCATCGTCATGTCATTATTATTTTACGCTTAAAAAAATACACAAAAAGATTAACAAGAATAAAAAAATCAATTTTTAACTTTAGAATAATTGAGCATGAATTGATAATTGTTGTCGCAATAAAAACTCTATAATATGAGAGAAGAATTTTTTATTGCAAAAAAGAAAGAAAGAGTGGCGTCAGTAGCAGTGTCAAGAGGGACACATATGTGAGTGTTCTTTTTTCATAAAATGAATGAGACATTTAATGAATTTCTTGTGGCATTTGCGATGATTTACGACATGTTTTTTGTGCACTAATAAAAATTATAAATTTTTTAGTCTAAAAGAGTGACAACTTGATAATTTTCGTGACACACATATAATAGACATGCTTGAATTGCTACCTTTGACTTTTTTTCAGCGACTGAATTTCTGACAAGCGGAAAATTAACTTGATTCCGGCATTTCTTGTGAATTGAGATTGTGAGCAAGTGATAAGCTTCAGAGAGATCATCAAAGAAACTTTAGACGAGTGTACATAGCATATGACATAAAAATTAAAAAATCCACGCTTATGCCCGATAAAATGAAGAAATTAATAAATTCAAATTTTTTAATGACCATAATCCGCAATGGCGCTTGACGATTCGCAAAAAAAATTCAATTTTTTATCATCTTAACTTTCATGCTTGACTTATTTCACGACATTCAGGTCTGCATATCATAATTTGCCTGTCTCAAGGCACGTAGCTGTGCTAATTCAACTCATTTTCACACCGAATGCCATCCATATACACTAATCTTTTTTTTTCGAAACGTGTACAAATTCCTGGCGCCTGCCTCTTTACACAAAGTTATATTTATTGCATTACGATATATTTTTATATGAATATGAATGATATTTAGATTACTGACTACACTTCTACATTATATTAGCGCTTTTCATGAATCGCAATTTTCGAATCTGTTTTCTTTTTGAGTTTAGAGAAAAATCAAGGCGAAGACAATTTGATTTATTTACGATTTCCTTAATTTCATTTATGTCTTCTTATTTCAAATTCTGGCAGTACTATTTCTAGCTAATGCAAGTACTTTTAAGTAATTTTCAATTAATTTTTGCTGTTTTTAAATAAAATAAATTTGTACAAAAAGTCAAGGCGAAACAACTATGAGTATTTTGTAACATTTTGTTTTTTTTGTTACATTTCGTACAGTTATTTCGCCTTGAAAAAAGTTCTTTATTTACATTTTAAAAATTTTCCATATTTTAATTTGCAATCAATCATAGCATCATTGCCTTGAAGAAAAGCAATAAAAATGAGAATCTGTCTTGATTTGTTTATAGCTTTTCTTTTTTCCTTTCAAAAATAGGTAGATATTTTAGAGAAAATAAGTTTTCACTATTTTGAAATGAAAATTTTCATCAATTTTCATGCAATTAATGCCAACAACTGTATTTAACTAAATAAACTATAATTTACGATATATTCTCCATCAATAAATGTATTAATAAAACTCAAAACGCGATGTGGAGGAGCAGATAGATCGATAAAATTTCAGTTATTCACACATTAATTTTAATCTTTTGGATTTGTTTGTTAGTTTCACTCACAATGTAAAAATTATTTGCTTTTGTCTTGACACCTGCCATGTATAAGAGTTAAAAAAAGAAGAAGAAGAAAGACAATATTTATTTTAGATTAAAGAACATGTCACGGCCATAACTGATAATGATAACCTGCTGATGTAATGCAGCTAATTTCAATCACATTAAAGTCTCATCTTTTGCCAAAAATATCATACGTCAAGTATGACTAGACGGCTTTTTCAAACTGTCAGCTGTGTGTGAAGAAAAGGGTGGGAAAGTCTTCATTGATTTTAAATAAATTTTCTAGAGAAACTTTCATCGCCATCATCATCAGCAGCAGCCAAAAAAAGATGAAAATTAGACAAACAAATCATAAATTTTTTACTCGTATGTGTGAGACTTCTTCTATCTGCCGGAGGCATGTTTATTTTCATATTGTTGATCGACATGCGGCTTTCACGAACTTACTAAGACTAGCTTAATTCTTGGACTCGCGTGAGCCCTATGTGTGGAAAACGCCGAAGAAAACTATTTTAAAACGCCGCGCATGCTGTCAAAGTATTTTTTTTTGCTCTTCTAACTAAATTATTTTAGAATGAGCGACGCGAGGAAGTCGACTTTATTTGTTGTGATGAAAAATCAAAATAAGAAGAAATTGAGTTGGAAAACATATTCGTGGTGTGGGGTTTTCCCTTCTTCGCTTTTTTTTGTTACTAAGCTGAGGTTTATTTGAAATTTAAAATTTTTGTAAGTTTTAAGTTTTAGAATTTATTTTGACTTTTTGTTTATGAGAAAAAGAATGAAATTTATATTTTTGTTTTCTATTCTAAAAAATTCTTATTTTTCTTTTTACTAAAATTATAATAAATTTTTTAAATCGTTGAAACTAACTTTATGAGTGTAATAAAGTTTAATATTCGACAAGATCAAATGTTTGAGTGTTTCAGTGCTCAGCACTAAATGTTTGAGAATTTAAGTGTTTTGATGCTCAGCATTAAGTGTTTCAATCAATATTATATTTTGAAAACACCAAGTCAACTAGTCAATAAACAAACAAGTAAGTAGAGAGGAAAAGTCATTAAATCATTAAAATTTCTATTTAAAGATAGCTCCAGCTCAAACATATCATATTTAATTTCAATCGATTAACTTGCATCGTGCTAGATTGCACTCTGTTACCATATTTGTAAATATCACGCGCTAATTAATTTGAGATAGTCGTTCAAGCATAATTAATGGAAAGCGTTTTACAAATGGGAAAAGATGAAATTCATAACAGTCGTATTGAATTGCGAGCACAAAACATTTTTTTCTCCTTTTCATACAGAGTCTCTTTCTGTTTGCTTACTTGATATTTAAAGTGTTTGCGCGAAAAAAAAATTACTACAGGCGCCAAATACTGAAACGTCACCATACTTTAATAATCGTTGTGCGGCCTTCATAATAATTTTTTTATTATCATATACACCCGAACATTTTTTTCCTTTCATATATAAATGAGAGCGTATGTTGTAGTTTTGTTGGATTTTCATTCATATGTAGTGCGGTCAAATGATGATCAAAGAGTATAGCACGGAAAAGAGCAGAAATGTGGGTGAGCGTGTGATTCGTTTGGGTAAATGAAATAAATTTAAGAAATCTTTTTTATTCGAGCAGCGCCAAGTGAATTTTCTGTCGCGACTGACAGAATTTTTTTTGAGTTTTATTTATTTTGCATTTCCCTATCTTTTTTAGCAAGAAAATTAACGTCAGTTTTTTTTTCTCATTTTCATTTTAGAAAAATTAAAACTCACCTTCGCCATCAGTCGTTAATGATTCAATTGGTTGTTTGTTATAAGCACCACTATACAAGTCTTGATCCATTGATGTTTCTGTAAATGATAATAAACATAAAGTAAGAAAATAAAGATAAGAAATTTGCTTTTATGAATGGAAATGTTCATCAATAAAAATTGGCTTAGTCTTCAAATGAGTATCATTAAAATATTACTTTTTATTTTTATTATTATAGAAATCTTTTCAGCTTAAAACTTGATTTAGGAATTAAAATTTAACGAAAAATGGCAGGCGTAGACACAAGTTACTCTTTGTTGTTTTTTGTTCTTTGACATTAATATATTTTGTTTAAATTCTCAATGCCCTGGTGTGCAAACACAAAAAAAGCAAAAAAGATCAACAAAGAGCAAAAAAAGCAAATGGGAACAATAAAAAGCAACATGTTGATCTTTTTTTGCTCCCATTTGCTCTTTTTTGATCTTTATTTGACCTTTCTTGCTCTTTTTTGTGTGTCTATGCCTGGCAAAAAACTTGAAATTTTTAATCCTTACTTTATTATTTTTAAATCATAAAATTAAGATTAAGATTAAAATAAATCTGATTTTATTAAAAAGTTTCCTCTAAATGAAATTTGCACTAAATACTTTTAGCAACAAAGTAAACTGAGACAGAAGAAACTTGTAAATCTACTTTTTCATTGTAATTCATTTCATATAAGATTATTGAATTTCATTCATGAGAACAAGTTAAAGTGGAAGTTGACAACAAAAAAAAACTGCAAATTGTTATTCTAGGAAATTGGAATTAATGAAGGTTGATAGAAGCAAGGTGTTAATGTGCGATAAAGAAAAAATGTAGTTCAGAATACACATGGCACAGGAAGAAGAGTTGACATGAGCTCTCTTAAGAGAGAGAACTTTATCTATCGTTATAAAGCACAGGAAAAAAGAAAAATAAACGACGAGAAGACTTGAATGAAATGATAACGAATATAAGCCCACTTTATGACGATGAGTCGCCAAACTAATTTCTTAGTAGTGTGTGATAGATAAATAAATTTCTGTCGCCACGCTACTCCATCAAGTTTAGCTTTTTATTCGTTGTATTTGTAGATTAAATTTGCATAAATAAATTCTGATTTTGGCATCATCAATAAATACACTGACTAAATCATTCATAAGATGTTGAATCAACATTTTCTGTCGTTTCTTATTTTGCAAAGATTCATTCACAGACGAATGTAAAGTTTTGTGAATGATTTAAAACTTGATATTTGTTCTCAACATTAGAAAATTCTCAGAATTTTAACCCAATAATTTTCTTGCTCACACATTCACATCAATTTTCGCTTTTCCATCTTCATAACGCCGTTCCACATGATGTAAACGGATAATTAATGAACTTCATGCACAACGTCGTTCATAATGCATTTCAATTTTGATTTATTTGAATAATCTTTTTTTTCTCTTCTTCTTTTGTTCGCTTACTCTTCGTTTTGTTGGCTGTCTGATTTACAAGTGTGCCATATATAACGAAAAAAAAAAAACAACACACAGTGTATGTGTTAACGAGCCGTCAAGCTGTTATAATGTTGATTATGGAGATTAATCTTGTATTTGATTTTTTAACATTAACTCATTATCGAGGATCGCGGATGAATTTTATTTATACATTTTTGTCATGTGTGGGATGATAATTTTTAATTGAAAGCTTCCTATTTTACTTGCAATGGCTTCTAATTACAATGGCTTTTAACTAGCGAGTTTATCAATGTAATGACACTTGAAGAAAGTTTAAGAGCATAAAATTAATTTTATTAATCACATTTTGAGTTTATTGTTTGTCAAATTAGCAATTCTTTAAGAGAAAATTGAAGAAATTTTTCAAATGTTAACAAAGTAATCAAAGAATTATTGGAAAGTTCTAAATTACTTTTAGTACTAAGTTCAAAAAACTTTAAGTACTAAGTTATTGAAGCTTCTAACTAAATTAAGAAGATAAAGTTGTAACATTATTTTGATTCTATCACAAATCAAAGTTTCATTGCCTTGTTTCTTTATCAGTAAACAAAGATCAGCAAAATAGACAGACGCTAAAGCTCTATGTAAATTGACAATCATATTCGCTCAGGTCTGTTGTTCCCACGATTAAAAAAACTTATTAACTAGAGAAGAAACAAAGCACAAAAAAATAACATATATAACTTTCTAATATTGAAAGGCCATGAATTGACAGAGTGTGCCACTCTCTAGAGAGAAAGAGAGTCAATTGCATGCATAAGCATAACTGTACAATGAAATACACAAAGAATGTCGCCATGATGACAATTCCAAAGTCATGTGCCTGAGACTCTATATAAAAAGTGACTTTTTGTCGCGACAAAAACACACATTGCACAGTCAGCGAGATTTATTTTTGTTGAACATTGGAATTTCTTTGCTAATTTAGAGTTGACAATAATAAAAAAATAAAAAGTGCACTTTTGCAACTAAAAGTCATTTCATGATAGCATGAAATCAATCATTGTATTTGATTAATTAGAAATTCAATTCGCATCATGCATCAAAGAGCATCTTCCATTTAGAGTCAACATTGCAATTATTCAGTTGTTTGTTTTCATTTGTGCAATTGACAAAACGCATAAATTAATGTCATTTTGCAATTTGAGAATCGCACAAATGCACAAATTACTGCATGTCCAAGCAAGCTTTGTTATCATTGTAATTTGATCGCGGTTTTATTTATTTTACATGACATAGTCAGATAGTAAGAATTGCAATTATGGTTTTTTTATGACTCGCTTTAGTAATAATAAAAATTTTAGCTTTTCATATCACAACTTCCCATCTTACTCAACGAATGAATGAAAAAAAGAGAAATAAAAATTTTGTCACATCTTTTTAAAAATTTCACAACTTTTTTCAAGGGATAAGAACTTCGATTTAACGTGCGATAACGAGGTCTAAATTGGAAGTTCTTACCTCTTGCTTTTTATATACATGAATTTCATGTTTGATGAGTGGAAAAAATCCATTCAAAAAAATTTAAGTTTTAAACTTAAAAAGTGTTGACAAAAAAATTCATTCTATCACATTTAGCTTCAATCAAAAATGTAAATATGACTCGATTAATCGTCTTCTTTGTTGATGATAAAGAAGAAGCAATAGCAGCAGCAGCAGCAGTAACGACGAATAAGTATGAAAGAAGAAAAGATTTTAAAAGAAGGAGCGAATCAGAGAATAAGAAAAAAAAGAAGTAAAAAACCACAGCGCCAGTTTAAACCTGATATATCGAATAAATAAAGCGCATATATTCGCTCTTATATATATATACATTTAAGAAGGCAAGCAGAGAGCAAGATATGAATGAGAAAAAGATATATTGAATATAAGTATGTTTAAATATCTCCATTATATATATTTATATACACAGAGTGCGGCGAGAAAGACGCAAAGACTCAAACAAATAAAAAAATTCCAAAATTAAACGCGACACAGATGATGTAATTCATAGCACGATGGCAAACACCTGAAAATCGAAGTATGAGAAGTATGAGAGAGAGAAACAAAGGCACAAATTATTGAATTGAATGTCTCATAACAGTAATAACAAGGAACAATGAATTGACTGTTGATGATTTTGTTTCTTCATTCTATGCATGTTGTTGAAAGTTATTATTCAGAATAAGATCATAAAGCCATTTCGACATTTTGAAGACTTCAATCGAGATCTCCTGTCTGTTATTACCAACCATTCGAGATAAAACTTCTTTTTATAGATTTTAAATTGACTATTTCTTTTTCTTCTCTCTACATCATATAATATGCCTACACAAGACTATGACTAAATAACTAACTGACTGACTGATCTGCGCTAGTTTAATTTTTATAGATTATTATTATGATGATGATGATGATGTGGATGATATAAAAAGAGATAATTTCTTTTCCGTCAGAATGTATTTTCATTTTACAGGATGAGAAGTGAATAAAAAAGTTGTGAGAAATTGAAATAGATAATATCTTTTAATCAATTGATTTTATAGCTTTGTAGTAGCTTGAGAAAGTTTTTATTAAATAAAATAAAAATATTGAAGAAAATTTTATTCTTCAAAGTGATCTGAGACGGTTAGAAAATGTTCATTTTATGAAACATGCATAATTTGAAGGAGGAAACTTTAAATATTTTATTATGAAATTTTCGTTAAAATTTCGTTAAGTTTTCAAAACAATTTCGTTAAATATTTAATAAAATTTCTTTCCTATCTCTACTGATTAGAAAAAGAATAAAAAATTTAAAATAATTAGAAATACATTAAAAATATATCTAAATGTCATTAAAGACATTTGGTATTGCAACTTTTTTCTGCTTCTTCTTATTACTTAATGAATAAAAAAAACTTTAAAAGACATTTCATGGCAACAAATAAGAATCTTTAACCTCTCACAAGAGCAGTAAAAAAAGAAGCAAAATCAACAGTATGAGGCGCATGTAATAACAGAAGCAGCAGCATCAAGAATGCACAAAGAAGGGCAAAAAAAAGAGAATGAACGAGAGAAGAGAAAAAAATCAGGTTGATGTTTTATTTAAGAAGGAAGAAGGAGAGAAAAAAGTGCAACACAAGAAAAAAAGCGAGACACAAAAAATGTTAAAAATTTCCTTCTCGCTTGTTATTCTTCTCTTTTGATAATGTTCGTCTGTCGATTCTTTCTTCGTTTCTTTTTCAATTCGTGGAATTTTATGCCCAATGCTTTGTACTTTACTTTGTGAAGAGGAATCGATGGATTGAAGAAAAAAATTTTTGTTTTTGCTCTTTTCACTGCATTTGAAATGTGCATAAGAATGCTCACATTACATGGTTTTACCTTTGTGGTTTTTTCAACTTTATGGCACTTAAATTCTTTACTAATAATAATACAAGAAGCTGAATTTTGCGGTTCTATATTGAGCTGAAGGAAAACTTTTTTGAACTACAGAAAGTGCTTTGTCATTTTAATTGATTTTCTTCAATACACTCTATATGTGTATAAATTGCCTTCTCTTGATCTCAAATGCACGCGCTTTTGACTTCATCTTCAACTTTATCATTATTGTTAATTCCCTTTTCAAATATAAATCGTTCGTATATATATACACACACGAAAATGGCTTAATGGAATTTTTACGCTCCTAATTTGGAATGAAACTACACGCGGGGTGCTTCTTTTTCTCTCTTTCTTTTTCCTTTTGATAGATTCCCGGCAATAACTTTACCTTTTAATTCTTTCTTCTTGGAATTTTTAAAGCGCTCTTTTTTTGGTATTTTTAGATTGGAATTCTTTTATCTATAACTGGGAATAAGGCTGAACTTCCTTTTTCTCATGGGAAGTTAAAAATATGCAACGTTTAAGTTCATTTTTTTTACAAATAAAATATATAAAATCCATTTAGTTGAAGTATTATAGAAAATCAATTAAAGAACGACAACTTTAAAAAGAGAGAGAAAAAGAAGAAGAAGAAATAAAAATAAATCAAAAGACGCAAATGAAGAGAGAAAATTAATTAAACAAGTTTTTTTTTTCTCTCTCTTTCATTCTTTTTTAGTTCAGTTTTTTTGCCATTGCCTGCATTTTTTGGGCTCCGCTCTGTCGATGGATGTTCCTATGCCTTTAAGTCATTTGTTTTTTCATTCAGTACCTCACTAAGGCCACATGATATGCATATAATGAGAAAGGTTGCGATACTTTAACTTTTAAATACACACCCGAGGGGAGACACTTGGTATGAGACTTGAAAGTCAAAGGCTTCCTATATGTCAGTCAGTCACGCAAGAGTGCGAGAGTGTCATACATGCAACATAAATAAAATTTTTCTCTCTCTTGCTTCTTGCAATGATCGATGAGAATTTGTCAGGTGAGAGAAAGAAAGAGTCGAACGACACAGGTAAAGATTAATTAGCACCGTGTGTGAATTACAATTTTTTCTTTTTTTTGCTACAGCGTGAGACTTTCATATGAATATGTGAGATAATCTTTAAAACTCGCTTTTGCTCGAATGAAGTTGAGAAACAAAATTATGACCAAACAGAATAAGAGAGAACAGGCAAGAGGAGAGGCCATTACGGCTAGCATTTGATGACTCATTCTCTAAAAACGCTATGCTAGCAATCGCATCTATAAATCACAATTACCGTTCTATTTTTTGCTTCTACATCAACAAGAAACTTTGATGAAACTTTATTTGGTGGATTTTATGAACTTTTCATTGGAATTTTGTATTTTTTCATGTATTGGTCTTCTATTATTTACCTTTTTGTAGCTTTAAATTTACATTTTAAGTTCTACATTCTACATTTTATATTTTACAGTTTTTTACATTTTATACTCTACAATTATTTACATTTCATATTCTACAATTGTTTACGTTTTGAAAACAAATCTTCAAAATCTCGTATGGAAATTTCTCTTTTACTTTTTACTGTTCAATTCATCAAAGAATTCAAAGACAGTCAGAAAATATGGGATAATGCTACTTAAGCTTTAAATATTTTAATTTAATATCTAAAAGAACAGAAAATAAAAATTGTAGAATATTTAAAACTTGTTGTTAAAAGTGTTGTAAAAATTTCTTTAATTGTATAACTATAAGTTGACTCTGTAGAAAGGCAAGTTATATCTATATCAATTAAAAAGCTATTTTGAACTAAGTATGACAACATTTTTGTGTGTTGTTTGTTTGTAAAGTCGCGACATACTCAGAAATTGGATTACGCCTGACGCCATAATTCTTAATCTCATTTTCATGAGTGTCTTTTTGAAATATTCGTTTTGATAAGCAACAAGCGCCATCCGAAACGGTATGAGAGAGTATGTAAAGAAGGAGAGAATAATGATGTTTTTTTTGTGTGAACTTATCAGGTCGTTTTCTTTTGATGTGCGTCAAAAATTATTTTTATTAAAAGAGAAAAATACGACACACTTTAATGTTTTCGTGTCGGCATCTCGTTTAAAAATTGTCTTTTGATGTTATCAGCTTCCTTTAGCGGATTATTCAATATTTTTTATTCAATTCATATACATAAGCTAAAAATCATTTCAATGTGACATTAAGAAAAATTTATTTGTTGATATTTTTTTTCGCTCTCATGAATTTTTCATTTGTTGTTTATCTTTTGATTAAGGGACTTTTTGACCTTCTCTAAAATGCACATTCACAAAAAAATATTTTTGCAGACAACGAAAATTGTATTTTTCCCTATTATAGTGTAATCAGATCTCTTTCAGCGTAATAACGATATTTTTACACTTTCAAAATGCATTTATAGCGAATTGTGCCAAATGTAAGTGATATTTTGAATGAAGTGTGCAATAAGAAGATGAATTTACTGCTACAATATAATCCTCACTCAAGTTCATGTGTCTCAATTTACGTTTCTTGAAAATTTCCATTTGACATTAATTAGGGTGTAATAAAAAAGATGATAGAAACTACCTTCAATTTTCATTGCATAAGGAGGAGGAGGAGTCTCTGTAATGAAAAAAAAAAGAAAGAAATCAAATATGTTAATTAAGTAAACATTCTTCTTCGTATTCTTCTTCTTTTTTTATTCATTTATTGTCTTGCTGTCCATCAAACACGAGCCGATATTTAAGGAAGGTGTTATTGCATGTTCGAGAGGTTCAAATTATTTTATTCATTGATATTTTCGTGACTTTTATATTGTTAATATTTTCATGAACAAATTATATAATTTTTACAATTATAATTAACGGTTATTTTTAAATTTTTAAAAAAATTTCCGTTAAAAGAATTTTTTATCTTTTTATTTATTCATTCCATGCAATGATTTACGATACAAAAATTCATTTATTTTCGCATTATTGTGCCTTCCCTTTTTTAAAATTTATGTTTGCTTTATTTGAATAATATGCTCATTTCTGTGCGTTCTTTTTCTTGCAAGAAAGCAAACAAACAAGCAAGCAAGCGAGCGAGAGTAAATAAAATAATTACATCGCGCGGTTTGTTCTGTTCGTCCCATTTGAATGAAAATTTATATTTTTTTTGTGTATGCAATGTGTGTAATGATGATGCCATTTTAGGAATAATAAATGCGACATAATCGCAGCACATGCCATATAATTGCATTCCAATGATGACTTCTTGTTTGTTAATCAGAAAGGAAATTGATTTGACTGAAAGAAACAGCGTGCATGCTCTTTTTAAGCATTTTTCTTGGCAAACAGCAAATACAATTTTCATTTTGAGCCAAAAAAAGGAGCCACAACGAGAGAAAGAAAGAGAAGAAAAGGCAAAAAAGAGAAGAATAATGATTGATGGCTTTAAATGATATGCGAAACGAGTCTGTCAAAACATGCGGCAAAAAAACTTGTGTGTATGTAGAAAAATCACAAGAAAAAAAACTTTTTTCTCAATCCAATTTTTATTTTTTTCTTATAAGAAAATTGGACCTTGTGAAGAGCAAGTCGTCGAACTTTAAAGTAAAAAAATAAACTCAGCCTATAACACAAATTAACAACTAATTTATTATTGAAAAAACTTCTAATCAACATATTGAATCTCAATCAAATGTGCGATGCTCCACATACCGCGTAGACAAACAAATATTTTATTCAAAAATGAATTGACTATCGATAAATCAGCTCACACACATTTATCTGCCAACAGCACGGATCAACATTTTTTACCATGTGCCTCATCTTTTGTGCCTGTAACTCGACTTATATTAATTAAGAAGATTAACATTTTTTATAAGCTTCTAATTTAGTTTCATGTGTGTGTGTGTGCAAATTAACAAAATAGTCAGGAAAACAAATTTTTCTATTTCTCTCTCTCTCTCTTCCTTTGCCGAATAATTTTTTTTTTCATTTTAAAGTAACAAAAAAATATTTATTTTTTATTTTTTAGCGAATGATCTCATTATGTAAATTCCTTTTTTTTAAAACCACACGTATAGATGATGTGAATAAAAAGCTATTCAAACCTATCGCTATTCTGTGCAAAAGGATTTCTTTCCTAGAGAGTTTATAATTAAAGATATGGTGGAGAAATATTCATATCTTTCTCTTTTTGCCTTTTATTAATGGTTTTTGGTTAAAGAATTCTGAAATTTAAGAATGATGACTAAAAGATGAAAATATTTTGATTTTATATCATAGAACATTAAATTTGATTGTTTTTCTCTTTCTTTCCTTCTTTATTCCTTCAACAAATTCTTTGTTTATTGCAACTTGGAAAAGAATTTTTCAACTCAATAAAAATATTTTGTCAAGAATTTAGCAGAATATGAGTTTAAATTTGTGATAAAAATAAACAAATTAGTTATTTTATGTTAATCAATAATTTAATAAACCAAAACTAATCATTTGATGAGAACATCACTTTATTTTTCTAGAATAAGACACGAAGAAGAAAATTTCTTTAACTGGTATAAACTTTGACAACTTAACATAGTTATGAGTCTTAAAAAGAAAATTTTATTAGACTCATAAAACTTTTTATTATGGTTATAAAACAATTATAGGCATCGTAAAAGATTTTCTAACATTTATCAAAAGTTTTGTGAGTCTAAAAAATTTTCTTTTTAAGTCTCATAACTATGCTTTATTGGAACAAACCTTATGACAGTTAAGAACTTTTTCTTCGTGAATTTTTAAATTAGTTTTATTTTAGTGTTAAAAATACCAAATGAAGAATAATTTGCATGAGATTTAATAAAATATAGCTTTTGAAATGGAAACATTCTAGAAAGTAAATTTTACATTTTTAAAATTCTAATAAATTTATTAGTAGTAAGTTTCGGTAGATAAATATTTTCTTCTTGTTCATTTTACAAAGAAGATTCAAATAGAAGAAGAAAATTATGACCATCGTTTTTCTTCTTATTTTCAGAAATTTCAATTTTTTAAAAGTATTCTAAATGCAAAAACCCAATTGTGGAATTTTAATGATAAATCTTGCAAAAGCCTAACTACTGAAAATCTAGAAATCATCAAGGGTGCGCACTCTATCAAAAATTACAAAAATTTTGATACTTTTCGTGTGAAAAACATTTTTCAATGATTACTTTGTTTTGCTTATCAAAAGTTCTAACCTCTTGGAAAATATCGAAAATTTGATTTTCTTAAAAGTGTGAGCAAACTGTTTCTTATTTCTGTTCAAACTAAATAATTTTTATAATAAAATTTTAAATACATGTTAAACTTTCTTTAAGATAAATAGTTAATTCTTTATTGTTCTTGTTAATCTGAATTTATAATCACAAAAATATAAAATTCTAATGTTTTAGAAAAAAGAAGCAACTAAATAAAAATTGATAATTTTGTATCAATTCTTTGAATTTTTAGACTTAAATTCTTCATCATTTTATTCTTATAAAGCGATGTTCTTTAAATATACAATTTGTTTAAACAAAAAATCAATCCGAAACCAATCTATTGCATCATTTTCAATCTTTAAATGACAAAATAAATAAAAAAGAAAAAAAAATTTATTCTTTTTAAATGGCGCCAAGTTTTACTAAAAATTCATTTTTAAATTATCAACCACACACAAAAAAAAAGATCCAAAATTTCTCATAACATTTGACTCTTCCAATCATCTCAATGAATGCACATGTTGCTTAATTTTCGAAAAAAAAGATTCTTTCTCAAAATAACAAGAAAAAAATTCTCCAGAAAAATAACAGAGAAAATTATATAGTAAGACGATCTTCATAATATCGCTTCACAAAAAAAAGTGTAGAAAGAAGAAGAAAGAAAAATTTCAAAGAGCGCTCCGTGTGTGAAAGAAGTGAGAGAGAGAGAGAATTGAAAATATATGTGTTCACCGACACAAGTGTACACTGTGGCCTATAAATATACATCATTCGATTTTTTTCCTCTTTCGCCTTCGCCTTCATCGTGTTGGTTTTTTTCTTGTGAGGCGCCATCATCATGTACACAGTTAAAATAGATTAAAAATAAATAATCTCTTAATAAATAACAGTGTAATTATTTCATATAGAAAATTAGCTATTTTTTTTTTGAGGTGAAATATGTTAATGCACAAGTGATCCGCAGACTTGTCTCTCATATATGCATGCCGTTGTCGTCGTCTGTTGTGTCGACGTATGTGAAAATGAAAGAGAAAGAGAATTGTATTTCTTAATTGGAAATTTGTATACGTGCGACACATAAAACTTCAATTAGTTTTCTTAGTAATATCTATGTAGAGTATGAATGAATGAAAAAACCACGTAACTAGTTTTTCTCTTTCTTTCTCTCTCTATCTTCCTCGTTATCATCAATATTTAATTTAGAATTGTGAATGGGTTAAATACTTGTCTCGTCTCAAGGGCAAGAATGGCGAGAATAAAAAAAGAAAAGTTGTTTTGTAGAAATAATAACATTATTTTATAACCGTTAAAATTTAAATTTTTTTAACGAAGGAAATAAATTTAACGAAGATTATTTTCAACGAAAGATAAATTTTAACGAAAATTAATTTTGAGTGTAAACAAAAAGGCAAAATATTACAAAAAGAAGTATTTAGGAGTGTTATAATTTGTGACCTTATGATCAATAAAAGTTATAATATTACACTATCACTTTTAATAAAGAATTCTTTAAATTTTCACAAAGTTTGACATTTCTTTACCTAAATGATAAATGCGACTCCAGTGCGCTGGATTACAGCACACATAGACGGGATCTTTTTCGTTGGGACACGATGGTATCCGTTTAATTGAATGACTTGAGAGTAAATCGCTCCAACGCCATAGACGGCAGGCGACAACTTGCGGTTCCTCGCCATCGATTGATCCGCGTGGTACAAGCACACAATCGGTTGGTTGATATTGATTGGGAGACATTTCGATCGCTTGACATAGCGTCTCGAGTTGATTTTCCTTTTTCAATTGACTCATGAGTTGACGAAAGCTCTGATATGCCTGATGTTCGGCAGCAGTTGGATCGTAAAGGTCGGTTGTACTTGAAGAATTTGAGTTTGTACAACAATTTCTTAGTACGGCAGTGGTAGTGGAGAGGAGCGAGTGACTTCCTTCGTCTCTTGCGACACCGCCATAATTTGCATTCTCTTGTTGGCAGTAACTCATCTCGTTGTCGCTGCTGAGACACTGATAATGGTGAGGATGCGGTTGTTGATGGAAGTAATTGGTTGGCTCTTGACGCTGACGCGATGAGTTGGTTGTAGGATTGGTCGTTGCCCTCACACGCGAGCGCCATAGCCGTTTCTTTAGACTGGATCTTTTGAAAAACATCTGAGTACATTGATAACATCGATTTAATGCACTCTCATTATCACTTTTGCCTTCGATTAAAATTATAATTGGAAGAAGTTCCTTGCGTTCATCGCAGTCGTCGTCGTCACTCGCTGGAGGTGTGTTTGTCTTATATTTTCCTAATTTATCCACTTTGTGTTTTTTTGCACTTCGTTTCACTTTTATTTTGATATGAATTTGAAAAAATTGCACAATTATAATAATAAAAAATGACTTCACAATCTTCTCTTCTGCTAGTTGCTTTTTAAAAATAAAACTAACTACTTCTTTCTCTTTTAACCGTAGCACCGCAATAATTTTCACTTATTTCTCTTTCTTTTCTTTCAAATATATTTATTTCTTCTATGATATTTTTTCTTTTTGTGTTATAGGTTATGTCACTCACTGATATGATAAATTACTGCTAATTTCTTCATTCACTCTCTTTCTTTCTACACTTTTCTGTAATATTTTTCTTTCTTTCTTATTTCTTAATTCTTCTCTCTCTTTGAAGGTAAATAATGATAAATTTTTTACACTTGACGGACTAGAATTTTATTTATCTTATATTTTTGATATGAAATTTATTTCTTTTTTGATATTTTTTATCAAGTCTCGTCACAAAATAAAAAACTTTTTTCTCTTTGGATTTCTCGTCAAAAATTTTTTTAGTCAATGTCAAAATTCTTTGCTAAGTTTTAAGCAAAGGCACACAAAATTATTTTAATAATGATAAAAAATGTTCGATATGTTCAGTTACACGCAATTTTCACGCAAATAATTTCTTTTTTCGATTTATAATGAAGAAAATTATTTTCTCAGACTCTTTCCTCTTGAAGTTAAAACAACAAAAAAATAATAATAAAATTTCTGTTCGGATATGTGTGTGCTCGCTCCGAGAGTTATTTTAGAAATGAATTTTCGAATAAGTTTTTTATTCATTTCATTTTCTAGCGTTTATTTTTGAGAGAAGATGAGAACAAAATTGATAATGAAATATTGAAATTTGACACTAAATTAAAAGAATTTTGTTATGACATTCTAAAGAAATTTAATAGTTTATAATTTTGTCTTTTATGTCTGCTGTTATGTCATTTGATTTAATTAATTTTCATTCAAAATTTTTAATTTTAATAAATTTTGAGAATGAAATAGAAAATGAAATTCAGAGAGAAAAATGTAAAGAGAGAATGGAGTCGCACAAATACAAATAAAGAACCCTAAAAATGAATTATTTTCACAATTATTCACTAATTGCAACAAAAATTTAAAATTGAGATAAGAAAAATTGTGTAAATAAATTTAAATTTTTAACTTCTTGAATAATTCGATCATTAATTTCCCTAAAATTCTTATTAAATTCAATTTAATTTACAGAGAAGCAACATGAAGTTAGCTACAGAATGAACTTTCGAGTCGTTCAAAACAGCTCTGTAACAACTCTTCATTCTCTCTTTCATTTCTCTTCTTTTTATTTGCCAATGAAAAAAAAATAGGCGCCGTCTAAACAATAAATAAATAAAGGTCACGACACGATGATGAACATGACGAGCGCGTCTGCATTTTAAAAAAATGAAAAAAAGAATAATTTTATTAATACTATTTGTGGCAGACTCATAAAATTACTTTTTATCAATGTAGATTTATTGCGGGCCACCAAAGATAATAAAAAAAATGTAGATTAATGATTTGAAATCAATTGCAGTAGCCCCAAGCAAGACATTTATGAACTAATGAGTTTAATAACAGAGTTCAAATTTCTCACTAAAGGCGATTAATTGATTACATACAATTCTCGAAGCAATTTTCAATTAATAACTAAGCAAAAAAGTGTGGCTACCAAGTAAACATATGTATGAACACAAAAACGAATAAAATTGCATAAATTGTGGGCAGTTGATTGATTCATAAGCTCAGCAATTAATATGCACAATATTTTTCTTTCCTTCTCACAACTTAACTGACTATCATTGGCAATGAAGTCATCTGTTATGATTGATTGTGGGAGAATTAAAAAGGAATTTTTGTTGGTTTTTATAGAAGGATATGAAATTTGTTTTGTTATTATTAAAATTAATTAATGAAAATTGTTTATTATTGAGTGCTAATGAGCTAAAAAGAAAACATAAACTTCTCATTATTCTTTATATTTTAAAAACATTTTTTTTATTAAAATTTAATTATCGATTGAAGTCAAAATTCAATTTAAAATCAGTCATAATCGTTTTGTTTTTGACTTCATGTGATTCACATTAAAACAATAATTGTGATGTCGCATCAATACAAAAAAAAGAAAATAAAATTTTCTTTAGAAATAAAAATATCAATAAATTTATTGTGCAAGTTTTATAAAAAAAAACGATTTACAACTTATAATAGTGAACTCACAGCTAATCAATATTTACAATATTATTTTTGTCGCAAATATATAAATTTCTCTATTTTATTAATTAATGTCAAGTTGATATTACACGCTATGTCGCCAGTTTGAGTTGAATTGATAATGCAATAAAAAAGCAATTTTTTACATCATTGGAAAAAAGTGTATATGAGCGAGACATACTCGACAACTAGGGGAGAAGCTCAAGTATCAAAAGCAATTTTTTGTCTGGAAATTGTGTCTCCAGTAATTTTACTCTACAAATGCCTACTGACGCGCGATAGTTTGTTAATGAAATTTAATGGAGACAAACACTTAATACTGTTGTTTGCTTTTTATAATGGCACTTCATTGACCCTTCTTTCCCTCTCATGTATGCTTTCGATCCATCGTGTAAATGCTTTTAGTGCATGATAACATGCAGTAAAAAAGAAAAATGTGAATGAGATGAGAGTTTTTTGGCTGCTGTTTGTTTATCTCTTAGTGAGAAAATGATATGAAGAAATAAAAGGGAAACAAATGAAGAAGTTTTTATTGACAAGGAGTGGAAATTTATTGGATTTTATTCAAGTTGTAATTTGGTGTTATTTGTTTTGTTATTTGTAACGGTTTTAATTTGAATTTTAAGATCAAAATTAAGATCAAGATCAAAAAATTTTTGAGATTGAATTTTCAGTTCAAAAGACAAAGTTTGTTTACAAAAGAAATTTGCAAATTAAGAAAACTAAAACTGAATTACAGAAATTTGGGACTTAATGTTATATTTGAGATAGTTTACAACCTTTTTAAAGTAATATAGAATTGGCTATAAGTCAAAATAAAGAAATAAAACCAATACAAGTTTTTTCAATCGAGTTTTCGCTACTAAAATTAATATTCTATGAAAATTCAATAAAAATTCATTTGAAAACTAGAAAAGTGAGTTTAAAATCTTCTTTTTCTTATCTGAATGTCCAATTACTATGTCATTCTTTACCTTTTTTTTCCTTTTTTATCATCTTCATTTAACAACAATTTCTCTTTTCCTTTTTTTCTTGCTAATAAAAGAATTCTTCAATGTCTTTAATCTTCCAAACCCAATAAATACAAAAACAACTCACTATGCCCCGTGACGCCATTAAAGGATTAATTCGAGAAACTTGTTCATGCTTACTTAATGATACACAATTCGATGTTCTTGTTCTTATGTTCTCATAAAAAGACTCTTCGTTGATTGTTAATTCTCCTTTTTTTTCTCTCTCTTTCTCTTTTACTCTGTTATTTGCCATCATCCCATCTATTTTAAATGCTTTGTTTGTTTTTTATTTCTTCGCGATGCAACATGTTGTTTTTGTCCCGTAATTATCTCTTCTCTTTTCTTCTATCTACTCTTTTTAAAGTTTCTTATTTCAAATGGACTTGTTACGAGGATGCAAATTTCATTAATTCTTAGAAAATAAAAAAAAAGTCAGGAAGAGACCAAAAAACCACTCAAAATTAATTTACTAGTTTATTTGTAATATTGGACATATGTCCAGACATGAAATAGATTAGTTGTCGCCACCGCCTCTATACACATGTTGTGTCTTTTTTTAGACACTTTTTTTTGAATATCGTCATCACAATTACAATTCTATTTCGCTAATGAGGCAATGGGAAGTGTTCCAAATTTAATTTCTATTAAAGTGCAATTTAATGACAGTTAGTATAGCTTGAAGGTAAATTCAAAAAATATTTTTCATATTTCATTATATAAATCATGACTCGCCATCATTGTGTGGGTGGAACTTCAAAATCACATTTTAATTAACGTCAGCGGCTAACTACAAGTGCAATTATTCTCCTTCTCTTTGGACAAATAAATTGTATTGTGCAAATTGCATTAGGAAAGATTAGATAATTTGTAAATAAGCAGTGACGATTTTTTATGGCGCTGACATAAGCGCATTTATTTATTGCATGATGTCTGTATGCGCGGTAAACAATATTTCTTTCTAGGAATAAACAGTTTTTTAAAGTTGAATTTATTTCAATAAAATTTAACGTATATTTTACAATTTAAAATATTTGAATTTCTAAAAACCGTTAAATTTGAAAAATTTAAACAAGTATAAAATATCTTTGGTTAAAATCTTAAAAATTAGTATAGAATTATTTCTTATAAATTTGCTATGAATTTCAAAACTATTAAAAATTTTTATTTTATCAAAAGTGATAAACAAATAAATCTTTCAACAATCGATATAAAAAATCGCATAAACAAATATTTTGATTATCTCAAAAAATTTCCAAACAGATTTCTTGTTTTTCATGTGTGTGACACTAAATGATGTGTTTTATGTCATATGTCATATTACTTGTTTTCTTTTGCAAAAAACCATTTCAAGTGTGTTTACATATATTAAAATTTTTTAATGTTTATCGAAAAACAACTTTTTTCCAAATTGTAGTAAAAAAGTGACTCACGACAAGTAAAGAAAATAAATTCTTGTCGCCATGTGACCTCACATAGAATAATAAAATAAAAGTGATTGCATAAAGACATCATACCGGTAAGAGTTTGTGTTTTTCACCCACGCCACATAATTAAACACTCTCAAGTCTGGTCTAAAGCTTAAGTAAATTGAAATCTTTAAAAATAAATTGAATTAGAAGCCAAACAACTGATCAATAGCGCCACATTCTTACAATAAAAAGGGAAAACGACCACCACCGACTTTCTGGCTCATCATCTAAATAACATTATATTATAATTTTTTATTGCATAAAACAAGCCAAAGCAGTCGATATATTTTTGTTCGAGTGGCGCCTTGCTTCATTTTTTTACGTCTTTCTTGCTCGCCTTTCCATTTTTCATTTGAAAATTATGGTGAAAAATGCAAATTTTTTCTTACTTGCACAAGGAAAAAGAATAAGAGGAAAATTTAATTAGAATTCAATCCAAAATTTTTCTTTTAGACGAAATTTAAAACACACACACAATGAGTCAATATGAGTAGTCGCCAGCAATATACAGAAGCATAGTCGGATATTCAGTGGAGTGAAAAAAGTGAAAAATGAAACCATACTAAAAAAAATTAAATAAATATCAACCTGTCTTGACTGTTTTTGGCGCCTTTAGTTCCTTTCTACTACTACTTGGCGCCCCACTTATTGACTGATTTAGCACAAAATTTACGACTTCTTCTATATTTAATCAAGTTTTTTTTTTTCGTTAATACTTTGCTGAGAAATGCAAGTATCATTTTTTATTCAACGGAACCGGAAATTTGATGACTATGAAAATTGTCGTTTAATTCACTATACTGTAAAAATAAATTGCAATTTTAAAATAGAAAAAAGAGTGTGAAAATGAGTGTGGCGAATATTTATAAGCAGATGAAACTGAAAGCAAGTGAAAATTGTTTCAACAAATAAATTTATTTTCTTCTTCCTTATGATCATTCTTTATTTTACTTTATTGTAGATGTGATTTTGATTTATAAACATTATAAGAAGAATAAAGAAGAAATTTGTCAAATGCATGTAGAAAATTTTCTTTGTTTTTATCTTGGATTTTCCAAATTACTTTAAGGGCAATTCTTTGAATAAATTTTGTTTTTGCTCATCTAAATTTAATTAAAAAGATGTCAAAACGGTGAATGCATCATTCAAAGCTGGTTATAGAGTCTAAAAGATTTCAATTTATTAGCTAACTCGAATAACCAAAAATACGTTACGTTTTCTATATGCTAAAGCATGCTAAAACAAGCAAACAGAAAGTGATTAATTAGCCAAAAGTTTTTCAATCTACAGAAAGTTTATTCCTAACAAAAATATTTTTTTTTGACATAGTTTTGCAAAATTTAGCTTTATTTCTGACTAAAATCGCTATTTATTTTTCTATGTCTGAAAATAGCGTCTGTTTCTAACACAAATAGTGAAAATAAAAAACGGCTTGAAAGTTTTGAAAGAATTGTTGACAAAATTTTGAAAATCATTTCTACTGCAATTTAGTTTGTTATTCTTCACTTTTCAGCTTTTATTAGTTCTTGTTTTACCTAAAAAAATTCTTTACATAATCTCAAATTACGGATAAATTGAGATGAATTACTCAAAACTGAAATTGTTATGTCAAAATCTAAATTTTGAATTTTTACACGAAAACAAGTAGAGAAAAATTTAGGGTTCGGAAAAATGCAGATAAGAAGAGGAATTTTTTGCATAATTCTTCTTCTTATTTGCATAATGCCAAACCCTAAAAAAATTATAATGTGCTTTTTTCAACTTTCTTTATTCAGAGAATTGCCCTCAAATATTTATAAATTCATTCGCACAAAAAACACATTTCATCACAGAAATTCCTCATTTTAATTTAGAAGAAGAAA
>JACWBX010003720.1:85102-111570 GCA_014622435.1 Polypedilum pembai
CAATTCTAATATTTTATATTTAAAAACCATGAAAGACTTCCTGTTGAATTTGAAAATCTGAATTGCTTCAAAGAACTCAACAATTTTTAATATCAGTTCTTTGTTTTATTGAATTTGTTTTAAATGAAGTTTCTGATTAGAAACGAATCTGTTAACTCTGTAACCTGTTGACAAACACTGATCTGTGGCGACAAAAATGCGCTTAAGTACTCCGATCCGTGGTCGTGTACTTTCTATATCTTTTTCTCTTCCTTGGCATTAAGTAATAATAGTCATTATAAACACGACTGATTTTATCTCGCTCACTCGATCTCTAACGCACAAGAAGTTGTCTCACTGGCTGCTTATCATTATTCGCAGATCTTAATTCGATTGAAACAAAATACAATGTTTAAATGCTGACAAATAACACGACGATTGGAGCGGCTCTTTTTGCTTCACCGAAAAATGCTAAATTCTTATTTTTTTGCTCATGACAGAATTTTTTTTTCTTTTGGTTTAATATCAAAGAGAGTCATTAAATTCTATTGCGAAAAGTTTCTTTTTTAAAGAAGAGTCGAAAATAATTTTACCTCAACAGCAGCAAAAATATTTAACTTCATATCATAAATAAATTAACGATACAGAGAAAAAGAAGATAAACACATACTGCAAGTAATAAATTTAATGAGTTAGTTTTCTCTCTCACTTATTCTGTAAAAAAAGAAGTTGATCGACTTCATCTCCTTAGGTCGTCCCATTTGTTGTTTTGGAGGAAAACATAAAAGCGAATTGAAGATTGAAGGCTAATAATATGTTAAGAAATTAAGAGAAGAGAAATAATGCTTAAGAAACATTTTTTTTGAAATCTTTTTGTGTTTTGTTTTATTAAAGAGTTAAAGCGCATTTTTGAAGAAGAAATTTTCGTTAAGAATTTTTCAAATTTTAAAAAACCGTTAAATTACTTAAAAGTCTCATTTATATCAACTTGAATTTTAATTTCCTGAAAACTTTAACTACAATATAAAATTATTTCTATATTTTTTATACCCAACAAACCAATGTTTCTATAAAGAATACAATTTAAAGATCAATTCCAAATCATGCCCTCGAAAGACTAAAATAATCGTGTGTTCTCGTATGAGTCACACATTCATAAGTATCTTAACTTCAACTTCATTCTCAAGCGGTCGATGATTCTTGTAATTTGGTTTTATTCTTAGAATGAAAGAGAAAGAAGGTAAAACAAATAAATAAATAAGTATAACTAATAAAAGGGAAGCTCAACATGTTGTATAAAGAAAAGGAAGAAAAGAGAAAAGAAAAAGAGATTAAAAAGAATAAAAGCGAAGGCGAAGTGGAGAGCGATGATCATCGAAAATAAAAAGGAAAAAGCGACGCTCACCAACGGCGAGTATGATGATGATGATGATACTAAAAAAGATTCTGAATAGTCTGTGTGTGTGCGTAGTAAGAATGAACCAGCATGTAAGCGCCGGCTTTACAATTTACATGTCCATTTTTGTATCAAGCAAAATTCATAACAATATATTTAAAAAAAAAAAGAATCTCGCGCAGTGGCCAGAATTAATGCACAGACTTATACGTGAACATAAATATTATAATAAAATCATTTGCATGTCTGAATTTTATTGCAATGAAAAGAATTTTTTTTCACAGTAGTTAAAGCTTAAACGTGGCAATAAAATGAAATAAAGAGAGTGAATCAATTTAAAAGTCAATGAAGACACTTTTATGGGCACATAAAGACTAAAAGTGAGTAAAAGAAATTTCTTTTTACTGAATAATGATGATTCTTGAACTTCAAAAGTTTTTAAAATGACAAAATTTTCTTTGAATGTTTTTAAATAATTTTTATTATTTTGAGATTTTAGATTCTATTAACAAATAATTAAAAATATATTAAAAATTTTTTATAATTCTTTAAGCTTCTGAAAATCGACATTTTTTGAAAACGATCGTTTCCCATTTTTCGTTTTGTTTCATTTTTCAGTTTTCTTAAAACTTTTAGTTGATTTTTCTTAACTTTTCTTTAATTGTAAAGAATAAATAGAAACAAATACCAAGCCTGAAATCGACTAAAAATTTAGTCGACTTAGCATATAATTTTTCAGTCGACTTCGGGCTCTAAGAAACTATTTAAAATTAAATAACGATTCACAGATGAAAGCTTCAAAAAATCTATTGATCTTATATAGTTTTACCCAGGAAAATGATAAAGTTTGATCGCTCTTTTGTTTTCTTCATTCATTTTCTAAATCTAATATTTCAATTTTTTCTTTGGATTTTAAGTTTCCTATTTGTTTTTTGGATTCAATTTGTTCACTTGCAACCCCAATAATGCATTTTTGTGTTTCTTCAACATTAAAATTCACAAGTTCTATATCAACTTGAAATCCTTTATCAATTTTTGATTTATTTTGTGCTTCTAGATCTTCCTTTGTTGTCAAAGTCTTATTTTTATTCATTAAACTTTTTTGTTCTGATTCACTCATAATACTTTGGACTTCAACTGTTATTGTTTGAGTACCTTTATTTTGCAAATCTGCAAATTCTTCTTCATTGTTGTTTATATTTTGTTCTTCAATTTCGTTTTTAATTGATTCCAATTTTTCTTCCTTTTTCTTTGCCTTCCAAAATTTGAATTTCCAAACAAAAATTTCCAAGAAAAATACAATAATTGAAAATCCACAAGCAATCAACCAAATATTGAAGCCATAGCCTAAATCTTTTACTTCTTTCACTTTCGGCATTTCTTTTTTCTCAAAGTGATCTTTTAAAAATCTCCAATGAATATAAACGTCATACGAATGTTTCATTATTCCAGCCTCGAATGCTCTTGGAATTAATTCGTCTACAACCTCATAGAGAAAATGATTACGTCTCATGCCAAATCCTTGTGGAATGTTGAAAACAGTTTCTCTAATTTTTAAAAGTTTTCTTTTACAGAAATATTCTGTATACATATCTAAAGGTTCGAACATGACAATCGCTATCTTTGATTCATCTTTTTCTAATATCTGGCATAAAGCTTCGAAACCCATCTTATGTGGAATTATCGTAGTTTCATCAATTCTTTCTCTCCATTCTGGCTTTATTGATTCCCTGAATTTTTCACCTTCATGCGTTTTGTGTCCAAAAACTTTATAGTTCATATCAAAAACTTGTTCAATTGTTTTTGCATGTGGTTTTCTCATGTCACTGTTCATGAAATCAAAAATTATTCCTTGATAGGCTGTGCGAAATATAAGACAGAAAATTATAAATAAAAGCAAAATAAAGCGTGAAAAATATTTTTTCGGTAATTTGACTTGAGAAATTCCAAAAAATGTGCTGACAACATTTAAACTCGGCATATTTACTCCTTCACCAAAGACAATTTTTTGAATCTGTTTACTCATATGATTAACAATGAAAATTATTAAAAATGCAAAAGTAAAAGTCATGCTTAGAAAAATCCAAGTCGTTACGTCAAATGGCAGTAATAATTTTTCATATTCTGTATAACGTTCACCTTTTGTGATCACTAAACCAACATTTAATGACCAGAATATTGTTGTTACTGATATTTCATCGTTTAATGTTAAATGTCCTTCCAATACTTGTAGATATGGAATTTCAAAATCTTTTATATGTTTACGTTTGAATTTAGCTTTTTTAGCAACTATTTCCCAAAATGGTTCAAAAGCATCTCGCATTTTTCTTGATTTATCGCTTCTGCGATAAAATAATGAAGGATAAAAAATATTTATAGGACAATTATGGAAAAAATGAAATTTTTTATAATTTTTCAAAGGTTTTTGCCATTTCTTTGAATTAATAATGAATCTGTTTAAAATCTCAAGTTTTCTTTTGTTACATTGAATTTTATACTTTTCATTTGTAAACCATTGCCAAGTGAGGAGTAACAAAGTATTTTTATCTTGTCGACAAAAGTAGTATGAATACATTATCAGTTCGAGATTTAGAACCTTTTTGTCAATTATTGATGTTTGTTTTAAATCCAATCCAAAGCAATTTTCCCTATAAATCAAAAATTTCAAGTTTTTTGTATTTGTGCTGATGATTTTTGTATAATTTCTTAAAATACTTGTATCTTCCAAAAAGAACACTGTTGACATTGAAGTGTTGAAAACTTTACCGTTATAAAGATTAATATGTTTGATATAAGTTGGTTGAACTTTTGAGATTTGTGTCAACGTTTTGTCAACTATTTCCGCATAACTTGTTGATATTGGTGTTATAATTGTCACATTGAAAGAAATATTGTCCTTAATAAAATATGCATTGATAACATCAACAAATGCTTTGGAAATGATATTCGACACTTTATCTTTCTCTACAATTTTCATTAAAGCCATTTTTGAAAACTTTTCTTTCTCTTTTTTCGCTGATTTTGAAGCTTTTTCTTCTTTAATCTTTTCAGCATTAGCAAATGAAGCGAAACTTTCACAGATAAGAAAATAAAAAAAGAAAATCTTTATGATAAGAAAAAATATTGATTGTTTCATTAATGATTTTTTAATGAACTCAGACACAATTAAATACGTCTTCAAAGGTTGAAAATTGAAAGTAAACTGGAAAATAAATAGAAATGTTTAAGGGAAAAATAATTTGGAAATAAAAACTTAAGTGTGTCCTTTATATCAGATTGTAGTCGTGTAAGATCAGTATGTTGTTTGTTGATGAATTTTACATGTTTTTTGGTTAACACTTGCTGGTATTTAGTTTGATAATATTATTTTTTACATACACTGACCAAGAATTGGTTATGAACTTGAAACGTTTTGATGCTATCGTTATCTATGTATTGTTGTACTCTGTTTCATGTTTCAAAATTCACGGCTAGTTAAAAAGCTGTCACTTATTGCATAACTCGAGAAATTGCGAACTAAATTTTCCATATTAAAAATTGTAAACAAAATTTTTTTTGCATTTAAGCGTTTTTTCGCGTTTTCGCGTTTCATTAGAATTAGTATTCAAAGAAGCTTCTGAAAATTTTGCTTTGATCTGATATAGTTATAGCAGTTCTAAATAGTGTAATAAAACTAAACTGCTGACAACGTGAAATTTGTCAATTCAACTTTGCTTTGACAACTGTATTTAGGCTTAAGCTTCTATTTAAAAAACGAATTTGTCATTCTTGTAATTTGCTTAAAAACACTGATCCGTGGCCCCAAAAATGCACTAAAGTACACCAATCCGTAAATGTGTACTTGGCATCTCCTTTTTATACTTTGACATTAAATTGTCTAAATTAAATTACCACAAAATTTAAACGAAGAAATATAAAAAAGTTCATATTCGAGCAACTAGAAGTAAATTGTAGCAAAAAAGAGCAAATTGTTGTATTAAGTAATAGATTTGATTTTTGTGCGAGAGATACTAACTCACAGGCCACGTAGACTGAAGAGCCTGTTGTGTCCTTATCCCAATTCTCGTCAGCAGACACACAATAGTGTTCGATATAAGTTTTGTGCATTTTGACAGAGAAGCTAATGACTGCTACTTGTGACCTTCAAACAAGGTTTTTTTCCCACGAATAAAGCCAGTTGTTCCAAGTTGCACCAATTTAATCTTTTTTATTTTTGTTAAATGCCTAAATTATGATAGAATTGCAATTTATTTATCAAATTTCCAAAATCACATTCTTTCATGCAAATTTGCAAATAACTTTATTAACTTTTTTTTGCACACCTTTAATCTCAACCACAAAATAGATTGATTGAAGTAAACACGATAAAAAGTATTCAAAGAAAAGCCGCAAAAACTTTTTTTACCGCATTCTCCATTGTTCTACAGTCTTTTGTTTTTTCCAATAAGAATTTTTATCATCGTTTTGTCCCCGTGCGACCTTCCTGTATGAAATGACTTATTTTATTGACTCACCGCATTGCTTAACTTAAAAGAGTGTTTTTTCAACTGGCGCTTCAATTTGATGGAAATAAAAAATAAAAAAATTAGCACGCTCAGTGACATTCATTAACAGAAGTTGTTTGTTCTTAAATAAAAAATTTAAATTTTTTAAAAATAGAAAGGAATTTGGAAAAAAGTTCTTTGAACTAGAAAATAAACTGAAAAACAATGTCCAAACCATAATTTAGCTAAAAAATAATTTCTTTGACTTTTTTATTGTTTTTGAACAAAGTGTTGTTTATGTATGCAAGACATGTGATGAATTTAGAATTTAAATTTTTTTTTTCGAAGGCGCCACAAACTTGTGCAAATCGCACAAAAAGCTGTGTTTATAAAAAGAAATCTAAAAATAACTGAATGAAAAAAATAACAACAAATAAATTACTTAGAAAGAATTTCGCGCGAATATTGCTCTTTAAACTTGGCTTAATATGCAAGTTTGCTATTGTTATTTCAATTTATAGAAGTTTAATGTCCATATTGATGTTGTTTGCTTGCTCAAATTCTGTAAACATGTTTGTTTTTTTTTGAGCTAATAATTTTCTTAATCCTTTCACGATTTATATTCATTGAATTATCTCAGAGTAAATGAAGAAATTCAAATTCATTTCATTTATTTGTTTATTGAGGCACCTAAAAAAGAGTAGGATTTGAAGTTTAGTAATTTATTTTGTTATTTTGAGTAGATTTCAAAAAGAATTTAAAAAGGATTATTTTTTGAAAAGATGGAATTTCGCAAAATAAATTTATTGAGTTTTAATTTGAATTTTTTATTATTGTGATTTTTTAAGTATTTTCAGTTGAGTGCTAATAATTGTTAATTTCAAAATTATGATTTTTTGTCATAAAGCAACCAGAGTCTCATATTTTAGTCATGGCTCGCAACTAAATTAAATTTAACTAACTTTTAATTGGTTAAGAATTAAATACTAATCGTCTACAGTCTTCCATAAAATAAAAGAGCCAGTTCTTGGATTCAAGGGAAGACGGTAAATCTTAGTTGACATTTTAATCAACTAACTAAACTGTAATCGATTTAAAAAATCTACAAAAAATTAAGTTGAATTTAGTCGGGACCAATGTTTCATTTATAACAGACTAAAAATTACAAGGGGTGGAAACGAAGCGATTTTAGCAATTTTCTGCTGAATCGCGTTCGTTTTCACTCCTTGAAAAATTAGTTGAATTTTAGCTAATCGTGAAACACTTTTGTACTCTGAAAAAGAAAGAAATCTTTTATTTTTATTTAATATTTTTTTTAGAAAATTAACGGTTTCTCAACGTTTAAAAAATTCATTGTTTACTTATAAAAACAAGGAGTTTATACTGTGCTTATTTTTAGCTAAACTAAAGTCAACTAAATTTAACTAAAGTTAATCAAACCTAATTTAATTAAAATTACCAGTGCACACCCCTTGTTTGGAAAATTTTAATTTCAAAGAACTAAATCTTCAATTTTCAAAGCTATGAAAATCGATTGCTTATTGAAATACAATTTTAAGTTGCTATTCTTAGAATTCTCTAGTAGAATAAGAAGAATTTTTCAGAATCGAAATTTTATTTCTATTGAATATCAATATTTTTATAATTTAAATATGAATTCTTCAGTTATTCTATCATACTTCTTCTCTTTAAAGTTAAAAAGATGTAAAAATAGAATCTATTTTGTAGCTTTTAGCTATTACAGTACATTTTGGATATTATCTACAAAACAATAGCTAAACAAATCTAATTATCTCAATATTTTAATATTTTCTGATAATTAAAAGTAATTTATTTTTGTAAATTAGCATAAATCTTAATAATTTGTAAAATCTACCTTAAAGGCTTCAACAAAATAAAAATTTCGAGCACAGAACAGTTCCAAAGAGAGTAAAGTCGTCACAAAGCAATGATAATTGCATTTTTAAAATGACAGAGATTTATTGCATTTCAGTTTTATTTTTATTGTTATTATTGACATACTGCATGTTTGTACACATAAGTAGACTCTTATTTAAGAGAGAAACGAAGAGGGAAAAAGAGAAATATGATAAAAATAAAATGCAGTTTTTCCATCTGAATAAATCAAGCAATAAATTGGATGCTGATTTCTGTGCATCCAACTGCTCCTCTCCTATTTTTTAACTGCACATACATTTATTATTATTAAATGACAAGTCAATGATTTAAGACAATGGAGAGGCCTCACTCATGTCACTTTTTGCGGTTTTTTATCTACACATGAAATGTTTTAAGAGAGAATGATTTAAAGTAAATAATAAGAAAAAAATTATATGCGAAAAACAGGTTTTTTGACTTGGCATGACTGTATAGAGTCTTTTGCACAATTTACAAGTTTATCAGGTTTTTTGTGTATACCGCTGTTACTGTTCATGCATTATTTCTTTATTTACTTTAGCATGATAGCTTTAAGTCAAATATTTTTCTCTCCAGCTAATTAATAAGCCACCAAAAGCAAAAAAAATAAGAATTGCAATTAACTGAACTTTATTTGAGTCGGATTATTAAAATTTTATTCCCACAAATCTGACTTTATTCTGTGAGGAAGAATTTTTTATTTCATTCTTTTCCTTTTCTTTTGTTTTTTGATCTCTTTTTTATATAATAGAAAATTTATCTCATTTCCTTCAATCACACATTATTTTAACATAAATTTTTACAAGACGAAACAACTGTGAGTATTTTGTAACAATTTGATTATTTTGTAAATTTTTGACTTTTTGTGTAAAAATGTTGCATTTTGTAATATTTTATTGTAGCTGAAATACGATTTAATCGATATCAGCTTGATCAAATAACATGACGACTTTTTAGAGTTTAACTGAGTACTAAAACATTTTAAATTTTAGTGCTAAGCACCAAAATGCTTGAATTCTTAGTGCTGAGCACCATTTTTTTCAAACATTTAGTGCTGAGCACTTAAACATTCAGTGCTGAACGCTTAAATAAAACTGTTGAAATTTTTTAAAACAAGTTTCGGCAAACTATAATATGAAGGTTCTAATATCAACCAACCATACATTAGTTTCTTTAAAATCTTCCTTTATTAGTAAAGAAAACATTTAAAATATCATTTAGCTACTCATTTTTTCTATATTCATTCTACACTTCATCAAACATCAAAAGACTCATCATTATTGCGTGAAAGACTCAAACAATGCGCACACACGCATGAAGGATCAAAAAGCAGAAGGAGACTAGACCAGACCAGACGCACTTCCATTCTGGCGCCTTTTTCTCTTTCGTCTGTATCAATAATAATTTGTCGATTCCTGAAAACAGCATGTGTGCATCGTGTGTGAGTGCGTAAAAATGATGATCTTCTCGATTTAAAAAACGTAATAGTCATGAGAAAATTTGCTACTAAAAAATATAATGAGTGCATTTTAATTAGCACAACTATAATAACACAATAACATTCATTAGGCGCCGCTCATTTTTATGACTCATACTGACAGTTTCGCTTATTGTTTCAATACACGAAGAGTTTTAAACAACAACAACGACAGTTCGACGACGAGGTAGACACAATTTTTTTTATATTGAGGAAATGAAATAAAACAAAGGAAGGAGAGAGAGAGAGAGAAAATGAAGACTTCACGAGTAAGCAATTTGGATTTGTGTCATTATCATAGCAGCTGACGTTAATTTTGATCGTTATTTATGTAATGTATAAGGTATTGAGTTGTGATTGACTTAATTGAGAAATATATGATGAGTAAGTGAAAATTAAATGAATTCTATTGTTCTTATTTTTCTTCTTTGTATGATGATTGATGAATTTAAATTAGTCATTTGTTGAATCAATTTTAATTGCAATTGAGTAAGAAAAAATCTTGATTTTATTTCAAACGAAAAAAGATTTATAAAATAATCAAATCCAAGGCCTGAGAACTCTTTATGTTTATTTTTGTTTACATTTTTGGTAAAATCTCGAATACTAAGGATAAATCTTCACAAACAAAGATTGATCTTTAGTCTTGCACTAATATTTTTGTCAAAAGGAGCTGATTTGAGAAAATTTGGAATTAAAAAAATCAAAAGAGTTCTCGGACCTTGATTCAATCGTTGTTTTTAAAAACTTTCAAGGGAAATTATCTCTTGAAAATAAAAACCGAATAATAATTGAAGCTCAGAAATTTAGAATGAAAATATCAAAAAATTTTTGTTAATTTGAGAGAGTTCTTTCTCCTTGAAAATTTCAATTACAGTTATTTATTTCAAAATTTGTTAACTTTATCAAAATAACTTTCAAAATATCTAAGTGGCCTGTCTGTGTAAACGAAAATTGGAAATTCCGTTTTGAAAACTGTAGATGGCGCTTCAATCAGTTTGTGATCGTTTTATGCGCCATCTATAGTTTTCATAGATAATTATTTTTCAGCTATTTTTAAAATTTCTCAAATCTTTCAAACAAATATTGATAATTTCTTCAAAACATTTTTAAATTTCTTTTACCTCACATTAATTTTTCTCGTTACATAAAATTCAATGCAAAGTAGCATAATTTTCAAATACACGTAGCTCTCAACAACATGCACTCTCATGTCTTGTAAGAAAGAGAGAGAGAGAAAAGCGCTCTGTTATTAAGATAATAGGCTTCATCCTTCGGGGCACGAATAACAACAAAAGAGGCAAAAAAATTTAAGAAACGTGTATGCTCTCTTCTGTTTTTTGTTTGTTAGTGAAACAAAAAAAAAACTGAAATATAATCGCATAACCATCCATGCATTATTAGGGAATGATTGCATTCATGAATTTCTTCGAAAGAAACAAAAGTTTTCTCCAAAAAAAACTGCATTTTGTTGATGCATGATGTATCATTAAAAATTTTGTTATTTTTGCATCATGCAATCGACAAAAGTTTATTTTAAGATAATTTTTTATTACTTTCTTAATCTCTGATATTTTTTAATTATTCGCAATACAATTCGTCTTGTTTTTGAATCTCTCTCACGATGATGATGATGAAGCCATAGTGATGACGCCAACCAATTCGTCTCCTGAACAGGCAGCAAAAATTCTTTTTTTATTTCTTCTTTCAAAGAGTTTGGCGGCAGGAATGAACGAGAGAAGGAATAAAATGATTAAGATATCATCATTGTCGCCGTCGATGTATGTATGTGAATATCCTCACAGCAGTAAGCAAGCAAACATCCCAATTATGGGAATGTGAATGAAGGAGGGAAAAAAAATTTCTCCCCAAAATGAGATGGCGACAAGTGAGTGAATGAAAGAGCGACAGAAATGCCATAAAAAGCGAATTGATTGTTGAATATGGAGAGATATAAAATGAAACTGATAATAGCGCATTTTTGTTTGTTTACAAATTGAAGTTTAACGGTTTTAAAAATTTTAAATTATTTGAACTTCAATTTTAAATCTAAAATTGAACTTTTAAAGTTCAAAAAGTTGAATTTGTTCTTCAATTTAAAAACAAAATAAATAACAAACCACACTAAAAAGAAGCAATATTTTTCTTCATTTCAATATTTCCCACCCATAAATGAAGAATTGTCGCGATCATTGTTGTCATCACGGTCTCATGGCGTGTAATTAATACGTTGATTTATTCAAGCACTTAAAATTCTTCTGTGCATCGTGTATCAAATGGAATGTGCTCTTATACATTGTCGTGTTGTCGTTGTCGTTGTCTTTTTCAAGTGGCACAGTACAAATGTTTGCTAGTTGACACAAATGAATATTTGCAAATTTTTCTTATCACTTGAAAAAAATAATTAAGCAAATATTTGAAATTCGTATTTATATATCGACCGCATGTGGTGTTGGGAGAGTGCATTGAGCTGCATGAGACAGACTGTGTTTGAATATTTGCAATGTCAATACAGATCTGTCTATATCGACAAATGTGTGTTTGCACGCCTGTACTCAAATCACACCGAATAATTAAAATGTAAACTTTATGCAAGTCTCAAGTGGCGTCGAGATTTTTTTTATGTGATTTACTAAGCGCCATCCGAACTCGCCTTCTTTTTTTTTTTGCTTATTCGACTGTTATTTTTTTTTGTAAACATTTTGTGAATCATCTGAAAGTATTTTTTTTTTTTTGCCTTTTGGCGCTTTTTGAGTGAGTTCAATTTTTAATGCTAATAAAATTTAATTTTCAATATTCGATGCTAATGCCAATTAAACGAATATTTGTTGAAAAAAACGCTTCAAGAATTTTTAAATTCAACTCCAAATTTAACAGATTTTCTGAACCGAAGTCAGCATTGACAAAAATTTTTTCATTTCCATTCATTATTTGTAAAACGATTTCGGACTCTGAATTTTCATGGTTTTTGTTATATTTACTATTTCTTATGATTATTTTATGGTTTTTCACAATCTTTTTTAGAATCTCCTCGTTTGTGAAAAACTTTTTAAATTTGAAAATTGAATTCAAATTTAACGGCTTTTCAAAATTTAAATTGTTTTAACTTCTCAAGGGGCGTAAACTCTTGTTAATTTGACAGAATTTTTGATTTTTTTTGATGAAATTTATGCTATTTTGATAGAGTTCACACCCCTTGGAACGTTTTATGTACTAACAATTCGCAATCAATATTTTGTGACAAAAATTGAAAGAAATGTTTTTTCCTTTTGAATTTTTCATTAAAGTTCTTATGCCAAAATTAAAAAATATTCAAATTTTAAAATTCAGAATATATAAAAAAAATCCTTAATCCACTTGCCTCTCAAATTCATAAACATAACTGCTTTAAGCAAGATAAAAAAAGCAAACAAAAGTCATTAAAGTCAAATTTATTCCCACATATTTCACATCTTATTATATGAGTTTTCGCTTCCTAAGAGAGTCTAGTTAAGAATTGAAAAATGACTGTTTTTTATGCGCTGTTATTTTCATTTATTTAATATGCATTAACTTAAAAATGAATGTTAAAGTCAATTAATGTATTGTGTTAAATACGACTGATCATTTGCAATAAAAAATTCTTTTTTGTTGTTCATCGTCGACGACGTCGTGCAAAAGAAAATGATGTCAGTAAAAACTTAATGATGATCGTAAAAAGCAATTTTTATAGACGACATGACCGAGTGTATCTCTCAACTGATTTACCCATTTGGAAAACAAGGCCAAGATTGGCGTTTATAAAAAAAAAGCTAGACAAACATTTTATTCTTTATTTATTGAAATTAAACAAGATCAAAATTTTAAAAAAATTATTTTCAAGTTCAAACATTTTAAGATCAAGATCATATTTTAAATTTTAAAAATTCGTTAAATTTTAAATATTGATATAATTTATAATTTTACTAAACTACATAAAAAAGTCAAAAGACGATAATTTTTGTGCTACATTTATAATATTATTACAGGAAAATCATAATTATCATGTACGATAAGTTGCTAAATTGCTTGTACAAACTTCCCAATCAACAAGAGCTCGCTCTTTCGCTCATAAATTTTGCTTTTTAATAATTACAAGCATTCTGCAGCTTTGTTTAAGTGCCGCAGTGTAATTTTATTAAAATAACGACTGATCGTCGTTGCATTCAATGTACTGGCCCTTTAATTTGCTTATATATGCATGCCATGCACAACAATCAAGATAAAAATGTTAAAATTTGACAACAACATTGCTATTGATGAAATTCTGAACTTCCTCATCTTTCGTATTTCGAAAACTTGTTTGTTTATAATAATTAGATAGCTTCTTATGATTGGAAAGAAAATCTCATCTTATTTGTACAAATTTCATATTTATGATGAAACTGATTGATTGCATTTGAGTAAAGAAACGTAATTAAGTTATTATCTCGATGATTTTCGATAATTTGTTTAAATTATACTGCAGTCAAATGATTACTTAGATAAAATATAATTCTTGAATCTTTTGATGTTAATTTTTGCAAAGAAAGAGGTTGAGATATTTTGACTGCTTAACTGCTTTCGAAATGCACTTCAAAAGATAACGCGCTTCAAGGCTGAGATTTTTTGTAGTGTTACAACGAAATCAAGATAATCAAGTGTCTTTATTGGTAGGAAATATTTCTTGTTTGAAATTTTCCAGTAACAGCCATTAACTTCTCTGCGAACATACAAGAATATAGACTGAGAAAAAACTTTATAACAGGCATAAAGTTGGAACTTATAAGGCGATTTTATGCCAGAAAAAAGTTAAAAGTTTATGACAGTTAAAAAAGTTTTATGCCGGCATAAAAACTTTAATGGGAAAAATTTTTTATGAGTGTCATAAAGCGCTTTTTATGCCTTAAAAAACACTCTATGAGATCCAAATTTATGTCAATCATAAAGTTTTTCTCAGTTTACACTCAAATCTATCACTATCGTGTGTCTAGTGGCGGGAATAGGTCATAATAGGCATCAATCTACATAGTCTACATAGCTTATTTTAATAGTTCTGTCTGCTGAAAAATCAAAACCTTTCCAAATTCATGGGTATTATTAATTATTTATATAATGTCTAATCTCAAATTTTGTAAAATTTGTCACAATTATTTGTCATATATTTAAATATTTGTCTAATTTACAAATGTTTCTCACTTGTTTAAAAATCATGGTCAAGTTTGGTAGTCACTAACAAGGCATGTCCTGTGAAATTTTAAAAAGCTATGAATAATAGCTTTAAAATAATAAAAGGAATTCATTCATTTTCTATAAAACAGACCACAGCAGAGAGAAAAAAGTTGCCTCATAGGAAATGCCATTTGAATGAATAGAAAAAGAAAAGAAAAAATTGAGATCATGTAGAAGCTCAGTTACTTACTCATCTTATCATTATGTACTAAAAATATAAGAAGAAAAAGAAAATAACGTCATGTGTTTTTAAAGCATTGATAGTTGCCTTATATAATGTTGGAAAATTACAAGTTTCACTTGACGCCAGGTTGAGTATTGCGACTTTCAAGACGAGACAGTTGCCATCATCATAATCATCATGAATCATCAATTAGCTCGCTCAAGTTTTCCCCCACTGTGTCTCCATCAGAAGATAATCGACATTTCTACATCAATGGACACGATGCCGCCACTAACGGCAATGAACCATCATCATAAATGTTTTTTTCTCTTTCTTTCTTTTCTTTCTTCACATAGAGAAAATTATTGCATGGCGCATTAGTGTTTTAATTATTATTTGCTATAGTGAATGCTGCAATGATGCAGTAAATAAATTGCAATTTACGCATTATCAGCTCTTATGAAAGTCATTCGCACGGCACTTAATTCAAATCTATTCACTCGATCGCTCTCTCTCTCTCTCTCTCATGTTGTTTTGATCGTTTAATGAAGATTTTAATTGAATGAAAAATTAAATTTTTTCATGCATAAATTCTTTTTAGAATTTTATATGAGATTAGTTTGTGAATAATTTTTTGTTTGTTTTTCATTCGAAAAAGTTACCATACTCAAGTTTAGAATTGTTAAGCTACTGGTACGAAATCAATTACCAAAATCTAGCCAAATAATTGATGTAGCCATTGGCTTTTTTTTGTTGTTAATAGATTTTATATATAGAAGCCAAAATCTACTGTAGAAAAAGCTAAAGACTTTCTATTGTGATCAAAAAAGTTTTATATAACTATCACACTCAAGATAAAAGTTATTAAGCTATTAATGCGTAATTAGTAGTCAAAATCTACTGTTGAAAGTATCCAAAAGCTACAAAGTAGACTATACTTTTACAAATTTACCAAAAATGGGTAATAATTAGGGTTTTCATTACTGTTTAACAGTAACAGTAAAACAGCTATTTTTTATGGAACTGTTTTTACTGGTTTTAACGGATATTTCCAAGCTAAACTATAAAATATTTTCAAAACTTTTTTAAAAAGTCTTCTTTTGGTAATTTAATATTTATAATGTCGTAGAAATATCAAACTTTTTGTTCTTAGATACTTTTTTATGTACTTTTATTTAACTGTCGTTTAAGATTTAAATTTCGATCCAAATGCCATCTTGAAAATCTCAAGAAAGAAATTTAACGAATAGACGAAAAATTTTGGAATTTCAATCTTTACTATATTTTATTTATCAATAGCGGTTTATCTCAGTCTTTTGCAAAACAATTAGTCTTTTTATGCTGGTGGTAGACACTTTGAAGAAAATAAATGACGAAAAAGCACTAAAAATAATATTTCTTGAAAGACTTATATATATAAAGATATTTCTATGATTTTCGACTGTTTACACAACTTTAATTCCATTTTAAAATCTTTGTATGAACTTTAGCCATAATTTAAAAGCATTTATTTTAACCAACTTAGAGCATGATGAATAAATATTCAAAAATTCAATTTCTAATTGTAAAGGTTTAAAGTCGGAATCGTTTTTGCTGAATTGGCAAAATCTTACTGAATTTATTGATGTTTTGATAAAATTTCTTATTTGAGCTACTCTACTCATAAACAAATTTAAAACTAGCAACCGATGAATAAATTTAATTAAATTTGTGAAAAGTTATGAAGTTTTAAAAAGTTGATTTGATCGTTCAATAATCATTTCTATTTTTCCTTAAGAAATTTTTGAAATTTTAATGAATATTTATAAATTTGTAATTAAACAATTTTCAGAAATATTTTATCAAGAATTAATTTTTTCATCGAAAATTTTCTCACAAAAATAATTTTTTCATCAAGTCATAGAGCGAAAAAGCAATTTGCAAGTTTTAAAAATTGCGACAGTTATTTGCACGCATCAGCACTTTTTCTGTCAACAGGGCAGCATGTTCATAAATGGAAGGGAAGTGGAATGAAAAATTCAGTAGAATAAAATGAATGTTGAGAAGACGAACGTCATGTATCCATTTAGCGAGCAACAAGACTGTTAATTAGACAAGAATTGTGTTGTGCAACGGTGCATATCGAACTAATTACTTCATATATTGTATTAAATCATCAACACAAGAGAAATAAAGGTAGAATTGCTGTGTAAATAATCAACAATGTTGCAACTGCTAGATTTACTGATTAAATTCTTTCAACGGCTCATAAACTTTTTCTCTTGTCTGCTAATGAGCTTTATATTATGATGATGATTTCGAAAAAAAAATTAAAATTTCAATTCCATTTTTGCATTCACGTTTTGCTGATGAATTTAAATTCAAATGACTCGACGAGCGGCGATGCATGGAAGTCATAAATTTACAAATTTTATTGCACACTAAATACTTCATTAAAATGCTATTCTGCAAGCTGAGGAAATGAGTGAATTGAAAAGTAAATTGCAAGTTGAAATTTATCTTTATTTTTTTAAAACAATATTTTGATTTTGAACTAAATTTTGAAACTTTAAATTTGATATTGAACTTAAATTACAAATTAGACCTTGAACTTAGAATATTTAATATTGATCTTGAGATTTTAGAACTTGAACTTAAAAATAAAATGTGATCTTGAACTTGATATTTAAATTTGATCTTAAGATTGGATTTTAAACTTAAATTTGAAATTTTGAACTTGAACTTAAGATTTAAATTTTTATCTTGAACTAAAATTTAAATTTGATCTCGATGTTAAATTTTGATCTCTAATTTAAGATCAATTTTTATCTTGAACATAAATTTAAACTTGATCTTGACCTAAAGCTCTTTGATCTTAAACTTAAGATTAAATAGTTTATTTTTAGTCCAAGAAAAATTTTAAACCTAAATTTAAGTTTTAAATTTGGTGTTTGCAAATAGAAATGAAATAAATTTTTTTTTCTAAAGAAAAAGTGCAATTTCAATAAATTTTTTATTTAATTTCATAGTTGCATGAATGAGTGAGAAAATGAACAAAATTTACAGTCGATGCATGAAGTCGTTAGCAAATTTTTTCTCTCTATATTTTTTGCATTCGGCTTTTGCTTAGATCTATCCACATACACACAATATAATTATTTATAATTTTTTATTTACTCTTTGCTGCTATTTTTGCGCACCGATGAAGGCATGAATGAGGAATGAATGAGAAATAGGAGGGAATTAATGCAGGCGCCATTCAATGAGCAACAGCTTTTTGAAAAGTCAATTAATTGAGTTTGTGCATGCATCAGGGTATGAGAAGGTGAGATATTTTGAAAACGATTATTATATTATAGAATTTCTCAAATGATATTTTTCAATGTTTATTTACAGTCAATATTTCAAATTTCATTATTGAGGAAATTAAAAATTTCAATAGTTTATTATAAAGTTTTCAATACAAATTATTTCTGAATATTTACAAGAGAAAAATATGAAAAATAAGAAAAATTCAAATTGAGTTAAGAAATTTAAACTTAAAAAATAAATTAATGAGTTCAATGGGAAATTTAAAAGAATAAATGAAAGACTTCTCCGGAAAATTCTGCTGGAATTCTGCAAAATTATTCTGAAATTCTACAGATAATTTCCCAAAAAATTCTGCTTAAATCTTCTAATTTTCTGCAGAATTTTTCCTAAATAATTCTTGTTAAATTCTGCAAATATTTCCCCTATAATTCTACAGAGTTCTGTCTGCTGATTGATCTACACCAAAAAGTTTTCAGATAAGCCTACGAAATTCCGCCGATTTTCTTGTTGATCTGCTACTTTCTACAAAAACCAAGGCCTGAGGACTCAAGATACCTTTTTTTCGGTAACAAAATCATTTTAAAAGGGACTTTTACTAAAAGAGCTGCAATTTAAAAAGCAATAGCACGAATCATTGCAGTTCTTTTAGATTTTTTTTCCTTAAGCTTGTCGCATTCTTTTGAGTTATTAAGATTATTTTTAGGACTTGTAGTAAAAGAAAAATTTGCAATATTAAAAATTACAAAGAGTTCTCAGGCCTTGACAAAAACAATATTTCGACAAAATTTCTTTATTGAACTGTTCTACCTAAGGAGAATGCACTAGTAGAAAAAAAGGAAAATTGCATTGCCCTTGGTTTTGCCAATAAATAGCTTTAAATGTTTTAATTAAATTTGCTTGTATGTGTTGAATTTAGAAGCAACTTTGATAAGAACAAAAAGAAATCTTAAATTGATTTCTTCACACTTAAAAAAAAGAAAACTTTTTCATTCGTCATCAATTTACAAATAAATTTGTAAATGTAAAAATAGAATTTTTTTTCTCATTAGGTTAGAGGAGATTTCGTTTGCATTTAAAAATAAAAAAAAAAATTGAAATTCAACAGAGTAAAGTAAAGTATTTAATGCATGACATGCAAGAGAGTGAGTGAACGTGTTAATTGTGGCGTCAAAGAGTAAAAGAGACGCTTGGTGACATGCAATTGCAAATATTGCACCGCATGTGATTTAGTGAGCGAGAAATATTTATTGTGTAGTGCCAAAGCGTCAAAATGAATTAAGAAGTTACAATATTATACAATATTGAAGGAATGAATCGTTAATTAATGTCAGGCGAGCCGCCGGAATTTTTATTAGCGCCTTGACAATGGCGCTCTCGAAAGTCAATAAATATAAATGACTGCAACTTGCGAGCAGTTGTCGAGTGCAACAAAAGAAAAAGATTGAGTGCAATTAATCACTTTTTTTTGTATTATTGTTGCTGTTACAGAGATTAATTGATTTTTGTAATTTACTGAGAAATTTATTTTTAGCCCAAGCAAGATCTTGCACAATGATGTCATTCTGAATGAGATAAAAATTTTGATTTATTATTTAAATTTAATTGAAAAATATTTCATTCTCGAAGTATGAAATTTGCATTTTTCTGCATTTATGAAACTTGAAAATATTGAATGATGGCCGTGAAATATTTATACTAATAAATAAGACACATTTTTGCATAAATGATTGATTGATGTGTTAAATATTAACTTTTAATTATAGCTTTGTAATTTGTAAGCAAAATATCAAGTGTAAAGCATTTAATAAATTTTTCATTTAACAGTTTTTAAAATTTTAAATTTGAATAGAAATTTTTTGAAAAGTTGATGAAAATTCAAAAAATAATGTATGACTGAGAGAAATATACTTTCTTTGCTATATTTAATTCAAATTTTTCCAAGTGGTGAAAATGAAGCAATTTTTTGTGATTCAAACGAATTTTCGGCGATTTTGTGATTTACTTTTGGCAATTTTTAATGACTAAAAGCAATTAAAGTTTTTACTGAATCTCATTGATTTCTACTTCTTGCTTGATTTCCTGTTTAAAATTTTTATTTTCTTTTAAAAATTTAAATTTAATAAAATAATAAAATCTGTGACAAAGTTTTTAAACTACTGGTCCGTAGCAATAGTTAAAAACTAATTTAAAAAGTAGCCAAAAGCTACAATGTATTTCTTACTTTTATAATATTAAATTTGTCTATAATTTTACTTAAAATAATGATGGTTATGTATTATACACTGCCTCGCACTTGGGTTATAATTTTATTTTAACAAATTTGATTAAATTTTATTTCAATGTTTCTGTTTATTTTGAACCTAAATTCAAATTTATATTCGTTCAAACTTTTTTATTAAATTTCGAAAAAAAAAAACTTCAAATCTGTCAATATTTAAAAATGTTTAGGATTCGGCATTATGCAGATAGAATAGAATTCTATATGTAAATTATGCTTATAATTGTAATGCCGAGTTTTAAAAATTCAAAATTAATAAATTTCAAAACTTTGAATTTTTGAACTTGAAATATTATTTTTTAACCTTGATCAAGACACACGCACAAAAAAATTCTCAATAAACGTTCAAACAAGAAAATTAAACGATTCGAAAAAAGTCAATATTTATTTTTTCACTCCTCCAAAGCACACAAAGATAAAAGTTTCCTTTTTTCAACAGCATGTAAACATTCACGATTCGAAACAAATTTGACTTTAATTAACAAATATAAATATCTTGGCGCCATTGTCAATAATAGATATTGTACATAGAAATTGAGAGAATTTTCTTTCCACTTTATTTTTAATTTTTCTTTCTCTTTCACTCTCAATATTTTTGCTTATTGCTTTGCGATCGAGTAGAAAATAAATTTCTCAATTGTAAGAGAAAAACAACACTTTTGTAGATTTTTATTAGCGATCGAATTTTCAGTTCTTTTATTTTATGATGTGGCAAAAAGTTTTTAATGTGCGAACGAAAATTTCTTTAAAATTTTTGTAAATGTTTACTAAGATTTAAAATTTTAAAATACGTTATTTTTGAAATTTTAGTTTTTGATTGAAAATTGTTGAAAAATTTAAATTGAAATTGAGAAATTTTAATTGAAAAATTTTGAAATTGTTGTAAAAACATTTCCCATGAATTTTCTCTGTCCATTAATAATTTTGACAAATATTTTATTTTCGCAATTTTCATGATTCAATAAATTTAAACACTTTATGATTTGCCAATCTTTCTATTCATCCGTCCAATAAATTTTCCCTCCCATCGCGCTCAAAAACCCATAAAATATCATCATCATGAGTATGTGAGAAAAAGTGAGAGTGAAATATTTTCAAATAAATAGGAGAAAAAAAATATAAAACACATTCCGGGAGTTTTTTTTATTTGATATTTTCATTTCGGCTCATATGTGGTCGACAAACAAAAATTTTTTTAAAGAATTTTAATTAGTTCGAGGAGGAAGTGAATTTTTTTTAATTAAGAAAATTTTTTCTACTTACCGCAAATCACGCAACTTTTAGGTTTTTTGTTAAATTTTCTCACTTTTAATAATTTTAGAAATTTTTTAAATTTTTTCTTTAAAATTTTCAAAATTAATTTTTCCATTCACAAAAATCTACAGAATTAAAAAATCTTTTCTTAAAAATTTTTGTTGATCACTTCATTCATGAAAGCATCAAAAAATACTAAACGTTATGGAAAATCTGATGCGGTTTATATAGCAATCATTGCCATGTGCTTTATCGTGGGGATGCTGTATGAGAAAGAGAAAATGAGGGTGGAAATAGTTTGTTTACATTTGGAATTTTCCGAAGTTGCTGCATGAGAGAATTTTTTTTTTCTCTTTTACTCTCTTACAAACATTTTCTTTCGGCTTTCCCGCGCGAGTTAACAACTGCAAGTAACACATTCAAAAAAAAAGTTCATCAATCGAATTTTTCTTTTACGCTTTTACTACAATGAAATTTTTTCTTTTTCTACTATACTTCAATGGTTTCATCGTAAAACAAATTCTCAAGATTCGTTGCTCTTCGTGTTTTTAAAGAAAAATGTTGTGAGAGAGAAAAATTTTTGTTTTTCTTGATGTTGAGGATTTGATTTGAGAGAGAAAAAGAAGGAGAAAAATGATCAGATATTTTTTAATGCTTGAAGACAAATTTTTGATTTTTAAACCTATGAAAAATATTTAGAATTTTTTTGCTTTTTAATTCATAAATTTAATTACAAGGAGTAGAAACTATCCAATTACTTACAAAATAATCTCTCAAATCTATGGTTGTCTCCGAAAAAAGTATCTTTTATATCTCAAAATATCTCTAATTATCTCTTAAAACTCTTAGTTTTCACAACTTGTTTAATTATTTACGACTTATTTTTACTAATTTTCATTATCTATTTCTGTTGAATTTTTTGCAAGAAATTTAAAAAGATATAGAAAGTACACGACCACGGATCGGAGTACTTAAGCGCATTTTTGTGCCGCAGATCAATGTTTATTGACTGATTACCGAGTTAACTGATTCGTTTTTAAACAGAAACTTCTTTTAAAAGAAATTAAATATAACTAATATAAAGAACTACTGAGTTTTCTGAAGCAATTCAGATTTTCAAATTCATATTAATGAAGACTATTGTCTATGGCTTTTAAAGATAAAATATTGAAATTGAAATAAAAATAAAATTTTGAGACTTCAAAACATCTTTATTGTTTTGATTTTATTATTACTATTGGAATTCAATTTATGGAAATGAGTCGAATGTATTAATGTACCTAATCGATTTATTTCTTTGATTTCGTTTTTGTTAGAATACATTGATCTAAATATAACGGTCAAGTTAAATTCAAATTTTAGTAAAGATGCGAAAAAACGCGTCGACGAAAAAATCTTAGTAACCGAAGAAAATATTTTTTGTTTACAATTTTCAATTTGGAAATTTTAATTCGTAATTTCCCAAGTTTAGCAATCAGTGACAGCTTTCTAATAAAATGTCGCCGCACTAACTTTTTAGCACAAATCAACTGCAAAAAACCGCGAGTCTCTAGCTTTTATGGTTTTCGAGATCTCAGCGTGACACCGGGAACCAGCCAGCCAGCCAGCCAGCCGAACAGCCAACCAAAGTGAATGTATAAGCTGCATTTTCTATACAAAAATGCGCTAAAAATTGTCAAATACACCTATTTGAAAACAAAAGATGTTTCGTTAACTGAGATCACGTAAAGTTACTATAATAATTTTAAACATGTTGATCTAAAAATTAGCAAAATAAGTTCCTTAAGGCTTTTAAGATTTAATCAAATATTTGTGATTTAAAATACTTTCAAGGTACTCTAAACTTTTTAATCTTTTTTGTATTTGATTTGTATTTGTGCTTTTATTGAGCCATACAGCTAGAAAAGATATGACAATAATACTATTAAAATATTCTTAAATAAGACATTCAGGCAGATTTTGTTTTTCATTATATTGGAAGATCTTTTGTTCAATTTATAATTTTACTTTTTTTGCATTCTAAAGTAAAATCAAATTTGTTATTTGCTTTTTTAAAAAGTTTATTGAGTTTTGAGCTGCCTTGATAAGACATCGGTAAGACATTGGTAAGACAATGGCCTAGCAAGCTAATGATCCTCGCCTTGAATTTCAAGGTGAAAGCTTTGAATAATCAGAATTTTCAACTTTTTTTACGCTTAGAACTTATTGGTATTAAATCACAATACAAAAAGAAAAATCCATTGACGAATATTAAGAAAATGTCAGACTCAAACCTTGTCTTTATTCAGGAATATTGACTGAATCGTTATATGACATTATGTGCTTTAAATTGAAGCAGACACATACAACACCTTACGCTTAAGCTATAAGCAATCATTATCAGCAGAGTCCAAAGCCGTTTTGTTTTTTTAGTTGAGACTAACTAAAATTCAACTTATTTTTAGTCGATTTAAAATAATTGACTAAAATTTAGTTTAATTTTAGTTAGTCGAAAAACGGTTTTTACCTGATTATCAGTATTTACTTTCAAAAATTAAAAATGAATTCTCAATCAAATCTTATTTCAGTAACTCAAACCAAAAGCAATATTACAGCGCGCCATATTTATTTATTTGGAAGACTTCAATGTCTCCAATAATATTCTGTTTCTTTCGCATTAACTCATTTATGTTTATGATTTTCCAAATATTAATCGAAAGTATGTTGTTGAAAAAAAGAAAGAAGTATATGTGGAAAGGGGTAAAGAAAGAAAAGAATTTTTTGGCTCCACTAAAAGTATCTCTTGATTTTGGCTTTGCTCCTCTCTAAGAATTGGGGTGAATGTGTGTAAAAAAAAGAGTGGTGGCGAGAAAGCAGAAAAGAAAGAAACTTTAGCAAATGTCGCCAAGCGTCGAGACGAGAAGGCTGACGACATATTTCTGATATTTTTTGAAAAAAATACTGCGAGCGTCATACGATGCGAGCCACGCTGATTTGTCTCTTTCTCTCTATATTTTAATGGTGCCTCTGAAGCGGCTCCAGTGAGGTTCCATAGAAATTTTTACGACATTTCAATTAATTCGTTTGCATTCTACACATAAACACTGAAACATAGAGAGAGAAAATTATGACACATTGACTAGCTAAATGTTGCTGCTAGTCAATAATTTTTTTTTCAAAAGGGCGCCAGAGAGAGGTCTTTACACTCTCTAAACGGAAATTTATCAAAATGAAAAAAAAAATTCTGTATTTCATTTCATAAATCATTAAACACATAAATATGCTATTTTGTGCCTGCTTTAGTCCTGTCACTCACTCCATTCTCTTCCGTGGTCGCCGCGCCAAGACGTCAGTCGTCAAAAATCTTTTTACACATTTGTTTTTCTCTTTTGCGTTGCTTTTTTTTCTCTCTTTCTGGGTTGGTAATGACGATGACGACGATGATATGAGTGATTGTTGAGGGTTGAATGAAAATTAAACTTTTTTCTTTTCTTCTTTAACATGAGGGTGTGTAAGTTTGTTTATTGCTATTGCTAGAAAATATTTTATTAGTTAATTAAATAAAATTTCTTTTGTTTGTTTGGCATTTTGATTTTTTGAAGCAAATCAAGAAACAATTTTTCGGTTACAGTTTTTATAAGAAAATTTTTAATAAAATTTTTCTTTATTTCAATGATTATTAATTTAATTAATTAAATTAAAACAAAACTCTCATTAAAATAATCATAATTGGAAAAAAAATTTAAAAATTTGATGAAACACAAGGAACAAAAAGTCTATTAGAAAACTCTAACAAAACCTAAAAATTTATAAAAAAAACATTCAAAACCATTACCATAGTACTTTTAATACGAAAAGAAATTTTCCATTAATTACATTATTCAAATCATCATGAATTCTTTTTCTTTCAAATTTTTAACTTTATAATTTAACGGTTATTTTATTTTCAAATTTTAAAATTTTATTGTTTCAACTCAAATATAGAAGAAAACATTACAAATTTCTTAAAATATATTTATATTAAATATAAATAGGAAATTCAAATTTCACCAAAGCCTGAGAACTCTTTCAAAAATTTTTGATCCCAAATTTTGTAAATTACTCATATCAAGAAAGATGTTTGGATGAACAGTCACTTGTTTACTTATAAAAACAAAGAATCAATCATAAAAAGTGAAGATTGTAAAAGGAAAATCGAAATTTTTACAAAGAAATAAAGTCAAGACAAAAAAGAATCATAGTAAGCAAAAAGAAGTTCTCAGGTCTTGAATTTCACGTTTAACAATTGAAAACTTTGAGATAATGTAAAAATACGATAATTGAAATCTTCTCAATTTAAATTCTATAAAAAAAAGATGAAATGTTACAAAATAATAAAAGATGCATAAAAAGTTACCCACAATTGTTTCGTTTTAGAAAAATCAAAAACTCAAATTCAAATAAGAAAAACAAATGACAATTTCTATTTTATTCAACTTCAATCGAGTACAATAACCTTGAAAATCATTTTTAAAAACAAAATATTTTAAATTTTTCTAAAGAAAAATAGGGTGAAAATTATTTTTAGATAATTGAAATAAATAACAAAGAAAATGATGTCAACAATAAAAATTCACAGAAATGAAAATAGAAAGTGATGAAAAACACATACACAAAAAAATCACTTCCCGCCAAAATATGTCAATGGTCGTTGTTGTCGCCACTCTCGTTTGTGTATTGAACATACGCACATAATAAAAGAAAAAAAAGCAAATTTGTTTGAAACATGAGAGTCAATTTTTTCGTTGTGTATGCAGAGAAGGGTGGTTGAAAGTCAATTTCACTCGCGTTGCTGCCATTCATATTTGGATTTAGAAGAATTGTGGCGCTTGGACGATCACCAGACGACGACAGCAGCAGCAGCACGACGACGACGACGACAATTCAACATTTTCTCTCTTTCTCTCGCATTTTCGCCAATAAAACTTCGTGTGCAAAATTTTCTCTCGCACCATGCTTTCGTTTTCACCCTTCTTTCTCAT
>JACWBX010003720.1:111590-160472 GCA_014622435.1 Polypedilum pembai
TTTTTTTTTTGATTAATTAATTGCCCATTTTAAATTATATGAAAAATTCAAGACCGAACAACTAAACCAAATGTCACAAATCATAATATTTCTGCATAAAATATTTCAAAATAAACCACAGTTGATTCGTCTTGGAGAAATCAAGTTGAAAGCAAAAAATCAAATTTGAATACAAAACATAAAATAAACGATAAATTTTTTAATTTCTATTTTGTTCAACTTCAATTAAGTACAATAACCTTGAAAATTATTCTTAACAACAAAATATTTTAAATTTTTTCTAAAGAAAAACAGGGTGAAAATTTTTTTTAGATAATTCAAATAAATAACAAAGAAAATGATGTCAAACAATAATAAAAATTCACAGAAATGAAAATAGAAAGTGATGAAAAACACATACCAAAAAAAATTCACTTCCCGCCAAAATATGTCAATGGTCGTTGTTGTCGCCACTCTCATTTGTGTATTGAACATACGCACATAATAAAAGAAAAAAAAGCAAATTTGTTTGAAACATGAGAGTCAATTTTTTCGTTGTGTATGCAGAGAAGGGTGGTTGAAAGTCAATTTCACTCGCGTTGCTGCCATTCATACTTGGATTTAGAAGAATTGTGGCGCTTGGACGATCACCAGACGACGACAGCAGAAGCAGCAGCACGACGACGACAACAATTCAACATTTTCTCTCTTTCTCTCGCATTTTCGCCAATAAAACTTCGTGTGCAAAATTTTCTCTCGTACCATGCTTTCGTTTTCACCCTTCTTTCTCATGACTTTGCATTTTTCTTTTCTTTTTTTTGCTACTGCTGTTTGTTGTTGAACCATGTGAAAGAAATGAATTGCATTAGAATCAAATGTTTTGGAAAATTATTGATGATAAATGTGACATTTAAAAAAAAGTGCAATTTTCTTTGAACTCAATTTGCATAATTGATAAATTTTTTATTTAAAAATTAGCTAACAAAATTTTAATTTAAATAATTTTTTTTTATTCAAATGATGTAATTGTAGCAGCAACTCAATTCACACCCGTTTCTCATGAATTCCAGTTTTATTAATCACCAAGCAATTACCTCATTTCTTTGTGTATGAATCAACAGGTTGTTCGCTCTTTCATTACCATATCAGACTATTATCATTTGTTATATGAGATAATGTACAAGTTGACGCCTGAATTTTGTTTATTCTGTTCTATTTTTTTTTTATCTAACTCATAAGTAACAGTTGAAATGATTTTTTCTTTGTTCTGTCATGAAAGTTAATGACATTGAAGAAATTTTAAAAAAATTATTTTAAACGATATTTTACAAATTTAAATTTTTTAAAAGTTTAAAAAGTCGTTAAATTTATGAAAATATTTAAATTAACTATAAACCAAGGCCTGAGAACTCTTTGGTTTCAGTTTTCTTTCGATATTAAAATCCAAAAAAATCATTTTATTCCTTTTTTGAGCTCATTTAAAGTTAAATAAAACACAAATGTTGAATTAATGAATGAAAACACAAAAAAGCATGATTAATAAATTAATAAAACAAAAATAATCATGCTTTAAGCCAAATATGCTTTATTGAAACTTTACAAGAAAGAAAAAGAAAAATCTAAAGAGTTCTTAGGCTTTGCTTTAAACTAAGGTTGAATTTCAATTGATTAACTATTAACAGAATTTTTACCGCAAAAAGATCGCTATTTTTTTTGACGGTTTTGGTCAGATTGATAAATATCTCAAAACTAAGGGGGAAGAACTCTATCAAAAATCTAACAAATTAACAAAAATTTTCGTTAGATTTTTTGTTAGTTTCATATAAAGTTTTTGAGTTTCAATTGTTACTTTGTTTTCGCTATCAAGAGTTCTAACCCCTTGCTCAAAACCGAAGTTTTTTGAAAAATTGTTTTGCTGTTGATTCTATGAAATTCTACAAGTAAAATAAAAGTTTTTGGTTGAATTGGGCAGTAATTTATTTCAGTTTTAAACTCGCTAGTTTTAAAATTTATTAGAAAACCTGCAAAGACTAAAATTGACGTAGCTCATATACAACTAAAGTGCAAAAGTTCAAATTACTTTTATTTTACTTGTAAAGCTTTATAGAATTAGTAACGAAAGACTTTTCCAAAATATAAAACTTTGGTTTTGAGATATTTATCAAATCTACCAAAAACAGAGAGCTTTGCCGGAAATTACTCTGAATATTCAATTCTCTTAGTAGAAATTATGAACGATATTAAGTTGAAAATTATTAAAAATTTTGTATTTATTAAAAGTTCAATGGAAAATAAATTTATTAATTGAAAATTATTTCATGTAAAATTTCTTTTTGAAAAGCGCCAAAATTTGTCTCAAATTTGCCAAGTAGTAGCAGTAGCTCTTCCAATTTTCTATCATCATCCTCGCCTGACTGCCTGGCATCACACTGCACTCAAGAACCATAAAAATATTTTTCTTTCTTTCTCCTTTTGATTGGCATTCTTTGTGCAGTCTCATGAAAGCTTTTCATTGCAAAAAGGCGACACAAACAAAGAAAGACAAAAAATTATCATTATTGAATGCGAGCGAGACACAAAGACTGAATAAATAAAGCAATAAACCATAATCGAGTCCAATGTATGCCAATTGTGTGGCTGTTGCCGTCGTCGTGAAGTGAAATTGAGATAATGTGGCTGCAGAAGGCCAGGAAGTGGCTAATGATTATCGAATATGATTTTTTATTCATGAACGAAGCCAAAATGATTTTCCTCCTCAATGGACATTCGATAATCTCTTTTTTATCTTTTTTTGTTGTGTATGACTCTTGGTGCCTAAGTGAGGCGACAAAGGGTCGAAAGGAAATTTGTTTGTGGATAAAAACAATGCTAAAAGAGCGAAGAACGAAAATTTTCTTATTTGTCAAGCCAAAAAGGAACGAAAATTGATGGAGTCAAGATGTATAGAAATCTAGTCTCCGCTGAATGTCTGTCGCGTCCTTTATGGCGCTTATACTTTGAGATCAAATAAATTACTAATTGAAAAAAATCTTTCTGATCAATTTTATTGAAAAGAAAAATAAAATTTTACCGGTTATAAAAAATTTTAAATTAAATCGTTAAATTTTTAATTTATTAAGATTGAATTTAAATAATTGAAAATATGCAAATTAGTTGCAAAAAGTTCATTCATTATTTTTTTCCAAAACATTTGATTCTAATGCAATTCATTTCTTTCACATGGTTCAACAACAAACAGCAGTAGCAAAAAAAAGAAAAGAAAAAATGCAAAGTCATGAGAAAGAAGGGTGAAAACAAAAGCATGGTGCGAGAGAAAATTTTGCACACGAAGTTTTATTGGCGAAAATGCGAGAGAAAAAGAGAAAATGTTGAATTGTTGTCGTCGTCGTGCTGCTGCTGCTGCTGTCGTCGTCTGGTGATCGTCCAAGCGCCACAATTCTTCTAAATCCAAATATGAATGGCAGCAACGCGTTATGATATTAACTTCAATAAGCTTTTTATTTATAATTTTTAATATTAGCAAATCATGCAATGCAATTTGAGTTTTGTCTGAATCTCCATTTGAATACTAAAATAATCACAGTCAATTACTCTTTCTATGCTTGTTTTATGAATGAATTGTAGAAAGAAATAGATAACAAACAATGATTTTTTCTTTTGACGACAGAATTTCTATACATCACGTCTCCATCATAAAAACTATTTCCAAATTCACTTGAACTAAATGAAGACTTTTTTACTTGTTTATTTTTGACTAAGAAAATAAAAATTCAAGTGTTTCTATTGTGTTCTTCAAAATTTAAAATAATTTTGTATTCGTTTTGTGCTGTTTAGTTATTGTGCCGAGTTTTTGTTAGAAAATTGTCATTAATTAAGGAATTCGATAAAATATGAATTAAAACTTCCATTTTAAAAAGAAATTAACAATTTTGCTTCATCTTTACAGCAGTGTCATGTAACTTATACGTTCATTTTGACTGGTCGGTTGGTAGGATAGTTGACAGGTTAAGACGTAAGATCTCGGAAACAATAATAGCTAGAGACCTTTTGAGTTTTGGACTTTTTGCATTAGTTTTATGCTGACAAAATCTTGAAAATAGTTATAACTGGAAAGCTGACACTAATTATCAAAACTTGAGAACTTTTTATGTCTACTATGATTATTATTATTACGATAATTTGGTTGAGAAGTTTTGTAGTGTTACAGCGAAGTGTGAACACTCAAGCGACTTCATTGGGAGGAATAAAATCTTTGTTTGAAAGTCACTAGTAGCAGTCATGCAAAAACATACAGCTGACACTATCATGTGTCTGGTGGAGGAGTTGTGATTAAAACACAACAGGCACTTAAGTCTACGTGGCTTGTGAGCTAGCTATAGCTCCTCCCGCCCATAAATCAAATCCATCCATCCATTTTTGTTTACTTTTTTTTTTATTTTTATTGAAATCTCGAATACAAGGATGAATTTTTATAAAGTCAAAAGTTCTTTAGTCTTTATGACTAAAAAAATGCAGATACACTAATATTTCAGGCAAAAGAAGCTGATTTAAGAAAATTTGGAATAAAAAAAATCAGAATTGAAATCAAAAGGGTTCTCAGGCATTTTTAATTTCATAATTTAGGAAGTTTTCATATCAAACATGATGATGATTGAGTCCTATTATTCCACTGTGAAGCGTAGCGCACTTATGAAACTCTTTGCGAGATCTGATAGCTCTATCAAACATAGCTTCTAAAAATCCTGCAAATTTGAAATAAAATTTAAAATTCAAAATTTTGTCTTCTTTTGTCTAAGAACTTTTTTTTTATTATTTTTTCACGTTTTATCATTTTAATTTTAAAATTACCAGAATAGAGATTAAAATATGAAAAGAGGGAGAGAGTGATCTCAAATGTTTATGATTTTCTTATCAATTTATGTCAAATTTAATTCACAATATTTTAATTATTTTTTAAATATACAATAAAACAATTTAGACAATTTTTTATTTATTTTATGCATTTTTTGTGAGTTTATTAGGAAAGAAAAATGAAGAAAAAAAATTATTACATATTTTGTGTTATGTGAGTGATTTAAAAGATACATTAAACAGAAATTTTTCATTGATTATTTTTTATGTCATAAGTTTATATTTTGTTTAAAAATTTTAAATTTAACAATAATGACATCACTTTTTTGAAACAAATATTTTTGGATGTCATCATTGCATTTAGTTAGAAAAATTTTTTAATTTTATTGAAAATCCTTTGAAAATTCACAAAAATTTTTAATTTCTTAAAAATTTTAGTTTTCTTTTAAACAAATATTTCGAAAACTTTCTTCAATAATTTTTCAAAAAATCAAAAATTTTTTGTGTTTCTTCATAAATTTTCATAAACTTTAAAAAATTTTCTATAAACTAAAAATAAAAAAAATGAATTTAATGATAATCTCGTGACATTATTGATTCAATTATGAAACAAATATATTTATTGATCAAACATGTCATTTTGATTTTCATTCAAATAATAATAAAGTAAAAATTTGATAATTATTTTCTGATTTACATTCTCAAACTCCATCTAAATTCACGAATACAATCTTTTACTTTCTTTTATGTTATGCTTTTTGTGAGGTTTAAGAACTTTTAATGATTTTATTGAGAAAAAATTTTAAATTTTATTAAACTTTAATTCTTAATTTAATTTTTCAGGTATGCAAAAAAGTTCGAATGGGAGCAAAAAATTGAACTTGGAGCATCAAGTGTTTATGCCTTAATTTATTTTTGTAATTTTTCAATGTTCAAAAATATTGAAAACTTTCCTTGAAGCATTTCCTTATAAAACGCTAAGAATTTCAATTATGTTTAATCCTTATAAAAAGCTACATTTTTTCAATGTCGTTACGACCTTTGAAAATTTTGAACACTTTGAATTATAATTTAAAGACCTTTTAAAATTTTATAAATAGTTTTTGCAGATGGCAGCGCTGACAAAAAATTACGAAAAATTCCACTATGAAATGTAGAGAGCGTTAAGTGTTGATCAAAGCGCCATCTATAATTTCCAATCTACTGTCTTCCCTCGAATATAAGAGCCGGCTCTTATATTCGAGAATAAGAACCATGGCTCTTATATTCGAATATAAGAGCCGGCTCTTATAATAGAACAAAATCTTTTATATTTGAAATTTCAAAAAATTTCCTGAAAAATTGAAATTTTCCACATTTTTCAAAGAAATTTTCTTATTTTTAACGTATTTTTCAAGAAAAAGCTCTTATTTTAGAACAAAAATCGGAAAAAGTGAAATTTTTAAAAATGTGATCAGTTTCTAATATAAGAGCCGGCTCTTATATTCGAGGGAAGACGGTAGAAGTTTTTTGCAGAGCCCGAAGTTGACTAAAAAATTGTCTGTTAAGACGACTAAATTTAGTCGACTTCGAGATTTGGTTTTCTGAGTAGCTCTTAACGTAGATTAACGCTTAACGCTCTTTATAATTTCATAAAAGAAATTTTCGGAAGCGTTTTGTTTGAAATTTTGTAATGATTTCTTATTTCTCATAACTGCACTAATATTTCAAGGGGATAGAATTCTTGCTAAGCAAACATTGAAAAAATATTATGTTTGTATGAAATGTGTCAAAAATTTTTAATATTTTTGACAAAGTTCGCACCCCTTGCTATAGAAACTTTTTCGAATATATTTTAATTTAATTTGAAATTTTCAACTTTTAATTTTCTCTCTTTTTTAAGTTCTAAACCTCAAAATTAAAAAATAAATTTCAAAGCATTTATTTAACTTTTACAATTTGTTTTGCAAATAAACAAGAAAATAATTTGATGATGTTTTCTCAAAATTAAAATATTTTTAAGCGAGAATTTTGATGAATTTAACAATTATTAATAATTTTACAAATTTCTTTTCTTTTTCTCTATTCTACCTCGCATACAATGAATGTTTTATGTGTGGTTGTGTGAAACATTAAAAATTAATATTTTTTTTTTATTTAGGATCTTATTTTATGAATTTTTTTAAAAGATAAGCAAAAATGAACTTTTTTGATATTTTTACATGTTTTTTAATGAAGTGCAATCAAAACTTTTTATTTTTTTACAATGGAAAGTAAAAAAAAAACTTAGAAAATAAAAAGAATTTATTTTTTCATGTCTGTATAATTTAATATTTATATAAAATTCACCGAGTTGTTTTATTTAACATCATACTGAACTCCCAACAATTTCACCAATTTTTCATCATCGCTAGTGAAACGTGGCTTGAAACGTTGGAAATTTGCAACAACTGTACGAATTATGCGATCATGATCGTTCTTATCACGATGAACATTATTGGCTGAGCTCAGAATTTGCGCATCAACTGTACGATCATTATTGACAATCTCAAAGAGTTTATTGAGAAAACGAATCCATTGTTCTTCTTCATTGAAGTTAATTGAATCTCCTGACTTCTGGTACAGCAATTCACACTTAATAATCATTGCAATTATGCTTGATACAACAAACTGTGAAGATTTAAAATGAAATTTATTAAAGTTTTATTTAAAAAATAAATTTTCTTTTTTACCTTGCAGCCATTAACATATCCCATCAACTTTTCACTTGTCATCATGTTATTTGTAATTTTAAGTAAATCAGTGAAATCAGCGTCTTGCAATTGCACTGCAAACTCATAATAGAGGGCCATAAGAGACTCTTCAATCTCTTCCAATTTATCACGCTTGAACACAGTTAATGAGATGAAAATTGCATTCCACATGTCCCAGCGTATTGGTTGATCTTTAATATGGGGAAAAAGACGCTTGAGAAGTGCCTGTGAAAAGAAAGAAAGTTTATTAGAAATTTTTAAATAAAGACTTAAAATGTGTTTTGAGCAAAAAATAGAAACAAACGCGATTTAGCAAAAAAGTTGGTAATTGAAAGTCAATATAAATATAGCTAGATTTCTTTAAAAATGTTTAGTTTCCACTCCTTGATGTTTTTTAATGCTTTTTAAAATTTCTAGAAATTATTTGAATAATTGTTCTATAGTGTTAAAAATTTGTACTAAAATTTTGAAAATTGTTCTAAAATTTTTGAAGACTTTTCGAAAAAATTTGAAAGCTTTTTCAAAAAGTTTCAAGATTTAAAATAAATGAAATAAATTTAAACTCACTCTTCCTTTTCGAACTGCCATAATTCCCGGCACTTTCTCAACAGAAAGCAATGCAAGCAATTTAGTCATCAATTCACTTTGTGTTTCTGGTTCATTCAATGAAATTGATGATTTAGCTGAACAAACACTTGATTCTTCCTCATTTTGCTTTTCTTTTGCTTCTTGTTCCATTTGTAAACGTTGTTTTTCACGTTTTTCCTAAAAATGTCAAAACTATGATGAAATTGTTTTGAAAAATTATTTTTAAATTTTACCTTCAAAATAATCGTAGCAGCAATAGCCATTGGATGTTGCAAGTCCTCAAGTTTCAAAACAATTTTATAAAGCAACTCAATATGCATCAAAATTTGTCTCGATCTCTTTTGAATTGTCAATTCTGAAGCACTATTTTGTCCATTTTCATTATTACCAACAACTTCCATATCAATGATTTTTCTAGGCGCTGTAACACTTCCACATTGCAATTTTCCAAGTGAATTTTCAAACTGCAATGGCGTATAAGTTCTTGGCGTTGGATTTTCTTTCTCATTCTTTTGTGACGATTCAGAATTATGTCGTTCACGTCCAATTCCATTCTTTTGATTTTGCATGCCATTTTTACCAATATTATTGAATTGTCGCAAAAGCATTTGAGCGTGACCTTTAGGCTGAGTAAATGGATGATTCAATTGATTATCACGATGTGCTTGACTTTCATTTTCAATGCCACGTAAACGTTGTCGTTCCTTGTACATGGTGTAATAATAATCATCAAAATAGGGTGTTTCAGTATTGAGTTGCATCAACTGAATTGTAATGAGGAATTGCTTATCTCGATTACTCATGAGATTGGCATATTCATCAAATTCTTCCATTTTTCCATTGTTAAATCTTTGATGATGTTGATTATTATTTGCACCTCCATTATTCATGTTATTGTTATTATTATTATGATGATGATGATGATGAAGTTGTTGCTGCATTTGTCCACGATGAGCAAATTGCATTGGATTCAACATTGGATGATTTTGTTGAATTTCCTGTAACAAGCGTTGATTAAATTGCGCTGAATTTTGTTGTTGTTGCTGCTGTTGCTGCTGTTGATACATCAATGGTGCGCCTTGTATCAAATGAGGAGGCATTCGATTCATTTGTGGTGGCAACTGTTGTGGTGGTCTAATTGGTCCTAATGGACCGCCAAAATTCGGATGAAAGTTATTCATATTCATCGGATGATTGATGAGTGGATTAAATTTTGACATATTTGGACCTTGCAAGTGAGGTGGAACATTGAATGGTGGCGGTGGTGGACCATTCAAATTCAGAGGATGGTGAGGTGGAAACATAAGACCAGGTTGTTGATTTGGCATCACTTTTCTCATCTGCTGCTGTTGTTGCTGCTGCTGCTGCTGCGGTTGTTGTTGTTGTTGTTGAGGAGCTGCATTTGGTTGAACTGGTGGTTGTTGTTGTGGTGCAGCATTTTTCGATTGGATCGCAGCAAGCTTTTCTTGAATCAACTTTTGCTGTTGCTGATTGATAATATTCCTTTCGATTTCTTCAACTGATAAAATCTTTGGACCAGCACTCGATGGTGTTGTTGTGCCTAAAAGTTGTTGCAATGCATTTGTCTGTTGAGCTAATGATGGCGAAGCAAGACCTGGTGGTGGTTGAATTGTTTGAAATTTCCTTGCCGCTTCAGAATCATGTAGTTTGCTGTTGCCAAAGACATTTGCAACTTTTGATGGCGTTACTGGTTTTATCGGTGTTGTCCATACACTCGGATCAAGTTGAAACTGATTTCTTATGTCAGTATCATCATTTGTGATCTCAAAATCATCTAATTTCGTAATAAAATTGATGTCCAGATCCGAGTCATAATCACCATCCGATTCTTCTAATTTTCCTCCAATTGATTGATTTATGCGCACCAAAGTTTCATGTCCATCTAAAAGTGAATGAAAAATTTCTTTGTCAGTTCTAGTACATCAACTGATAAGTGAGCAGAAATTTCTAGCGAAAAGAAGAAGAAATTCATTTCACTTCAGAAATTTTGTTGTTTACCTTCCCAATCGTCTTTTACAGCATGATTAAAAGTCTCATCATTAAGTGCATCATATTCATCTTCCGATAATTCTCGTCCCAAATTTCCCAAATCATCGTCTCGCTGTAAAAAAAATTCAACGCAAAAAATGGTTGTGAGTAAAAATTAAAATCATAAAAAAATTTTTTAATCGCTTAAAAATTGAAATTAAATTTGCGACCAAAATGCAGCTTTAGGTTGCTTAAAAATATATTTAAATTGTTTATTACCGGTAATGTTGTGTCAAAGCCGAAAAAAGAATCTGCCATTGGTTGTAAAGGCAAAAATAAGACTAAAAAATTATAAATCAATTTCTTAAAACTCTCATTGCTTTCTATGATGAGTGTAGTTGTGTGCCCCTAAATAAAAAGTTTCAGCGGGGCATTTATTAAGTTTCTGGATCAATAATAGGGAAATATTTTTAAAAATTCTTCATAACTGTCATTTGTTGAAGGGTTATTTTCTGGCGCAATTTTGTATATAAATAAAGAACAGGTAATTTATCATAATAATTAACAGGTAGTTGAATTGAATGAAAAATTTTTTGAATAAAAATAAAAGTTAAAGGGTTTGATTCAATAAAAATTTTATAACTTATAATCATGCTCATTGCTTGGAAAAAAGCACGTGACACAATGAAACCTTCCTATGCACAGCTGTACGATCAAAAGTATTAAAGTGGGATTAAAATAATTCTAAAATACTTTTATATATTAAGTGAACAGGAAAGAAACATGTAAATTTCTTCAATGGCCGTTTGTGAATTGTAAAAAGAATGAATAAACCTGAGAATTCTTCAGGTTTGGTTTTTATTTGGTATGTAAGGCAGAATCAAACATTTTTTTGTTTGTATAGAAAAATCCAACAAATCTAATGTAGATTATTTTAATTTTTTGTAGAACTTTATTTGAGTATTATTTGGCATAAAACGTAAAAATTTCTGTTTTATTTAACTTTAATTGAGCTCAATAAAAGTCATAAAATGAATTTTTCGATTATACCATCAAAATCAATCTGAAACCAAAGAGTTCTTAGGCCTTGATTAGAATTTATTAAATCAGCTTTATCATTTTTTGCTTTTTTCCATGTTTTCTTATATAAAGAAATAAAATGATTTTTTCTTCTGAAATGATTTAAAAACAAAAGTGAACAACTCTATCAAAATAAAAAATTATATAACTTTTTTAGTGGACTTCAGGCACTAAAGCATGATCTTTAAAAATAGTCCAAGTCTGTTTAATTATATTGTTTTTATTTGTGAGAATTTTTGATATTTCTCCAATAAAACTAGACTCTTAAAAAGAAATTGTTCTGTTTAAGTGAAAATGTGCCACTTTAACTCACATTTACGTGATGAACTTTATCAATTTTCGTTAATTTAATACAACTTTTTCAAATTTCATTCTTTGCTCTGTTTTCGCTATCAAGAGTTGTTTTCTTCTTACATAAAATAATATTTCAACACATTTTTGTTTTGTTATGACAAAAAGATTTTTAAAATCGTTTTTTATTAATTATTAAATTGAAGAATGAAAATCAGTTGATTTTTTAGGAACAAATATTACATAAATAATAATTAAATTAAGTTGATTCATAATTATTTTTATTTTATATGAAGTTGCATATGCTTATGTATTTAAATATGAGTAATGTGAGTGAATAAATTCCTGCAGTAGAGAAAGATTAAGAAAAACAAAAAATTCACCTGCTAATTTCGTGTTTTAATTTGAATTCGAATTGGTTAAATCACTAAACTACTTTTATTAATGTATGTGAAACTTTTTTTTAAATTTCCAATGTTTGCAAGAGAAGATTTTTCTTCGCAACTGTTGACTTTTCATATTCTTTTAACATTTGAATATCAAAATCCTTGGCAAGTTTCTCTTCAGCTTCTGGATTTTCCCAAATTATTGTTAAAAGTGTCTGTTTGAAAATGAAATAAAAATTAGTAAAATTGATGAAAATTTAATCTTTTTTCAACTTACAGGATAATAAACAGGAGCTAAATCAATTGGAAGTTTTGTTATTGACTTCAAAATTATACACGATTGTTCTGATGTCAATAAATTTTGATTTCTTCGATTATTGGCAGAAAAATATCCCAAAATAACAACCAAGTCACGTATCATTGCTTTCATTTCTTTATCATCATTTTCACATAGTTTTGGACCACAATAATTAAGTAAAATTGTGACAACATCAAGAAATTTAAAAATTAATTTATCCTGATTTAAAACTTTCTGTAAACAGCTTGAATCAAGCAATGCCACAGCTTTTATTAGTCCATAAGTCGATCCAGCTAGTGAAATTGTTCGTTTTGGAATTGCATCGCCAAAACTCATTGTTTTATAAAGTAAATTAATCATTCCAAAGATTTCAGTTGACACAACAGTTGCTAGAAAATCAGCCTTCTCATATGAACAAACTTCCGTGACTTTTGTGACAAATCCAATCATCGATAGCAGTGGAAGAAGTAAATTTTGTTGATTTTCAATTGGCTCACGAACTTTTAGGCACTTTCTTGTAATAATTTCCAAAACACCTGATGCTGTGATGTATCTCAAAAGAAGATTTATTCGCTGTTCAAGTGCAATGTTTTTATCATTTGTTAATTTGAGATTCGAAAGTACAACAGTAAGAGCAAGAAAGAGTTCAGTTGAAACTTCAACAGGACATGTCGACGTTCGTATTTCAATTTCTGGATTTCTCAATGCATAATTGAGTGCATCAAGAAGTGTTATGAAACTTCCAGCAAGAATTGAATGATGAGCAATTTGCTTGCAGCTAGAACAGGCATTTCTATATAATTGTATGGCCTTTATCACAGCAATTCTCGAAATATCACTATTTGGTTGCAAACCATTTTCAATGATTGATGCAAGTACACCAAGACCATCGAGCAGCCAAAGACAATGAAAATCTACGACAGTTGACTTTTCAATTATTCTTATAATTTGACCAATTGGTCGTTCAGCACCGAGTTGATTTTTGCCTGAATTATTTTGACTTGATTTTTTAATTGCATTAATTAATTTTGGAACTTGTGATTGTTTCTTATGTACAGCAGCAAGTTCAGGAAGCTCTTCAAGATAAGCTTGACTGAGTGTGTTAAATCTTTCTTTAATTTTCTTCATTTTCTTTTTTGAATTTCGAATTGCTTCACGTGTTCTTTCAATATTTTCAACATTTTCTTCATCATCATTTTGTGACTTTGAGTCATCAATGTTTCGTTGTTGTGTAAGCTCAAAAGCTCTCTGTCGAATATGTTCAATATTTTCTTCATGTCGCTTTTGATATTCTTCTTGTTTTCTTGTAATTTTTCTCTGAAGCTCTTCTGTGTCTTGCAATTGTTGTTGTTGAATTGCTTGCAGTCTTTTATCACGATCTCTTTGTTTCTCCTTTGCCATTTCTTGTCTAAGCTTTTCTTTTTCTTCTTGAATTTTTTCAACTCTTTGTTCTCTTTCTCGTCTCGTTTCATCCATTTTTTCAAGCTTTTTCTTCCTTTCAAGTTCAATTTCTAATCGTCTTCGTTCAACTGCTGCTTCTTTAGCAAGCTTTTCTGTTTGCCTTTTCTGTCTTTCCTGCTCTAAATCTTGTCTTCTTACTTCTTGCTCTTTACATGACTCAATAAAATCAAGTCTTTTATTTTGCATTTCAAGATTCTTTATGAATGCAATTTCTTTCAATTTTTCTTCCTCATCATGGGCTTTCTTGATTTTATTTTTAAGGAAATTTTCACGATTTTCTGTTGCTCGTTGAAGTTTTTCTTCCATTCTTAAACGACGATTTTCAATTAGTTGTTCTCTCGCTGCTTTCACCTGCTCAACTCTTTGAATGAGCTGCTGAAGCTTGAGAGTTTTTTGCTGTTGAATTACTGTTCGCTTTTCTAATGCTCTTGTGTGCTTTGCTTGATATTTTTTAATTGTTTCTCTCACTGATCTTCTACGAGAAGGCGATGAAAGTTTTTGATGAAGTTTTTGAGCTCGACCTGTGTGTGATAAAAACATTTCAAAATATTTTTAAACTAGAAATTTCTAAAATATATCTAAATAGTTGTCTTGATAAAACGCAATTTAAAGAAATGCCTTAAAAGGCAATTTTTAAATTAAATTGTTTACAAAACATGCCACACCTTAAAATACTTTAATTTTCTTACCTGGATCACGAGCAACAAGCTCTTGTAGTGTAGCTAATGTCTCTTCTCTCTCATTAATTGTCATTTCAGCCAACATTGGTGCATATCTCATTTCTAATGTAATATTTTCATCATTTAAAAATTCATCTTTTGGTGAATTTCTATCGTTATTTTCTGAATTTTCATTATCATCTAAATCACATAAAATTGCTTCACAATCTGTCTCATCTGTTTCTGTATCAACATCAATTTCAGAATTTTCCAATTCACGAATTTGTCGTTCAAGACTTTCTTGCTCTTCAACTAACTTTTTTTGATCATCATCTGATTCCAAATCACGTTCTTCAATTTCATCACAACTTGATAAATTTCCATTAAAAAATTGTGAATTTTTCTTTGAATTTTCCATTTCAGAATAAAGTTCATGGATGGTTTGTGATATAAGCACTTGGGTTGTTTGTAGATTCATGTCAACTTTTGTCTCACTGCTATCTTCCTTTTTCTTCTTTGGTCCTGATCGCTCATTTCTCAAATATTCTTTATGCAGTGATTTAATTTTTAGACCAGTTATGTCCGACTTTTGTCGTTTTATTAAATTCTGATAAATTGGCTGTGTTTGTTTGGGCTGTGGTGGTTGTTGTTTTGATTTCTTGGCATTTGATTCCATTAAAGTTGCTCGCTTTGGCGCACTTTTAACTGCTGCAATTGGCTTCTTATCAACAGTTTTATTTTGCTGCTGTGTTGATTGTTTTGTGACAGTTGAAACTTTTGGCTTTGAAACGATAGATTTTGATTTCGGCACTTGCTTTTTCTCAACTTTTGGCGATTCTTTTTTTGTGACTTGCTCTTTGTCCGAATCTTCAGAGTTTTCATTCAATAAAGCCAAAGCAGGAAGACTTGCATAAGAACTTGGCTGGTCAAATCGTGAAGTCCAACTTGATCTTCTTTTTGTTTTCACTGTAAACCATTCACCATCACCACCAGCTTTCGTATCAGCCGATTTAAAAGATAAAGATTTTAAATTATTTTTAGAATTTAATTTCTCAACACTTGCTTTTAAAGTTGATGTCGATGATGAGCTGTCAGTGTTATTTTCATTTGACTTTTTCCTTCTTAATGGCACAAGACTTTGTCCTTGTGGTTTAGAAATTTCAATCATTGTTTTTGATCGATTACCAATGAGGCTTTTTTGAGCTGCTGGAGTTACGGATGGAATGGTTTTCTTAGTTTGTTGCGTATTGACTGTTGTTGTCTTGCGAGGCACTCTCTGTGAGTTTTTCGATGTAATTGTTTGATTACGAAGCGAATAATTTGCTTTAATCGTTCGCGATTGAGTTCTTTGAACTATTGCTGGCTTTGCTGCTTCTGTTGTTGGTTTATTTACTATTTGAGACAGTGATGGAGTTTCAATTGGCTTTTTAGCTTCAACTTTTTGAGTTTCTTTAACTTTCTGTGGCTCAGGAATTTTCTTTTCTTCTTCTTTCACTTCTGGAATTTCAATTTTCTCTTCTGATTTATGTTTTGTCATGAATTCTTGCAATGTGAGATTGTCATCTTCCATTCCTTCTGTTTGAGTGTTTCCATCAACTTTTATCACCAACTTTTTAACTTCAATGTCATTGCTGAGATTCTCTAATGAAATTGATTTTGGTTTCATATCCTGTAATTCATCGTTTGTTGTTGATTCATTTAGTGACACAACAAGTTGCTCAAATTTCTTCTCTTTATCATCAATCATTGATCGCCTGTTGCTGGTCAACTTACTGACATGATTCTCAATTGGCTTATGCTCATCTATCGTTGGACAAGGACTATTTGTGCCAGAATAGCTTGGACTTGATTTGCCAGAAATTGCTGGACTACTGTTAATCGTTCGATTACGAACACGCGGCATTGAGTTTGTTTTTCTTACTTCCCATGCAATCGATTGTGGCTTCTTTGGCGTCTTTTCGTAATCCCACGACATCTTGAAGTAATTGGCAAGTGCACGAAACTCTCGAATATAATTTTCCAACACTAAAATCGCCTCTTGACACGATTCAACATTTTCATAATACTCGACTGTTTTATAAATTTCATCCACCTTAAAAAATGAACATAAAATTAAGAGTGAAAAAATTATGTAAAAAATTTTTTGCAACTCACAGCTCTTTGTAAATTTCCAAAAAGAAATGCCCAATAGCGTGCATGAAATTCACTTCTTTTATCGCGACCTGTCGATGCTGATCGAATTCTTGGGCAAGCATTCTTTGTCATTGACATGCTCTTACGATCAAGTGAGCTATCATCAGATGTTTTTCGCAGACACTTTTTGTTGTCACCTTTGGAGAGCGTGAAATCATTTTTATTGCCAAGTAGGATGAAATTTTTAGCTTCACGCTGCTCAAATTCATTTGCCCTTTTCACATCCATCTTCAAGCCAGTCGCGATGATTAAGAAAAATTTTTTTTTTACACTTTAAATTCCTACGCAAAAAAAGTTAAAATGACAAGGCTTGCTATGCTGATTGTGCATAAATACTGCGATATTAAATTATTAAACTAAAGAATGGAACAAGTTGCGTTTAGTTGGGCTTACTTTTGCCTCCTTATTTCGTTTACATTCTTTTGTTTTGACTTTTTTATTTTTACACTTTTCTCTATTGCAAATGTTAAACAAAAGAATTCTAAGGGGAAAATAACTTTGATGAAAACTTTTTCTAAGATTTTATTTTTTGTTACTTTTATCAATGTTTGTTGTTGTTGTATTCATGGATGACGAAAATATGAAAATATCAATCAAATTTACTGCCATAAATTGGAAAATTTCATCGAAAAATTCAAAAACTTTTTACATTAAATTTAACGGATTTAAATTTTTCAAAATTCTAGACTTGCCCCGCTGAATTAAAAAAATAACAAATTGTCCCACTGAAATTTGTTTTTAACACCAAAAAAACATCTTTTCTTGTTGTGATAAAAATTTTAAGTTAAAATTATAAATATTTTAAGAATTTTTGAGTCTCAATTTTGTGTTCTTAATTTGAAATTAAAAATTTTGATTTTAATAAAAATTACAACAAAGTGAGACAATAATCGTGAGACTGATAAGAAGTAAAGCTATAAAAACATTGTCAATTACACAATTCACATCGTACGACCGTTGATAAGCGGGAAAAAATTTTTCTTCTGATTGAAAAATGGAAAAAACTTATTTGGGTTTAGATTTGTCTACTCAAAAGGTAAGAATTACTTAATTCTGTTAGATCCGATTCATTGACCTTTCAAAAATCACCTTTGAACGGTAATTCTAGTCAATTCTTGACCTTCAATTACGTATGAATATACAAAAAAATTCTTCTTTCAGCTTAAAGCTGTTCTCATCAATGACAAATTAGAAGTACTTTATCAATCTGAAGTCAAATTTGATGCTGATTTTCCTGAATTTCAAACTAATGGTGGTGTTAAAGCTGGTGAAAATAAAAATGAATATTTTTGTGATCCTGTAATGTGGGTTAAGGCAATTGATACTGTTCTTGATCGACTGGTGCTTCAAGGAGCAAATTTTACTTCTGTTCTTGCCATAAGTGGATCAGCACAGCAGCATGGAAGTGTTTATTGGAATCAGCATGGAATTGAAAAATTACAACATTTAGATCCTGACATGTTTCTCTATAATCAACTCAATAGCGATGCATTTGCTGTAAAAAATTCACCTATTTGGATGGATTCAAGCACAACAAAGCAATGCAAGGAAATGGAAGAAGCAGTTGGTGGACGAGATGAAATGGTAAAAATTACAGGAAGCAAATGTTATGAACGTTTTACAGCTGCACAAATAAGAAAAATTTTCCAACAACAACGCGATGTTTATGACAAAACTGTGAGAATTTCACTTGTGTCATCATTTTTGGCATCAATTTTTCTAAATAAAATTGCTCCAATTGATTATTCTGATGGATCTGGCATGAATTTACTTGACATCAACAATCGTTGTTGGTCACAAAAGTGTCTTGATGCTTGTGCTGATGGTGTTGCTGAAAAACTTGGTGAACCAGTGCCAACTGCTAGTATTTTGGGAAAAGTTGGAACTTTCTTCGTTCAACGTTATAATTTCAGTTCAAGCACAAAAGTTGTTGCTTTTACTGGTGATAATGCAAGTGCAGTTGCAGGATTAAATATTTATGATGATTGGCTTGCTTTTAGCTTGGGAACATCTGATACAATAATGTTAAGTCTCAATCATCATCCATGCTTCACTGATGGTCATGTTTTGATTCATCCAACAAAAGAAAATGGCTTCATGGGACTTTTGTGTTTTAAAAATGGTGCATTAGTTCGTGACACTTTTAAAAAAGCTGAAGCAAATAATAGTTGGACAATTTTCACTGAATGTCTACAGAATTCACCAAGAGGGAACAATGGTTACATGGCATTGCATTATTTGGCACAAGAAATTCTTCCAAACGTTCCTGCTGCCAGTTTGCGATGGAGTCCATTGGATACTTATGAAAATTACTCAAAACGTCAACCATTAAATCAATTTCCAGTGCAACAAATTGAAATTCGTGCCTTAATTGAAGGACAAATGTTGAATAGAAAAGCTTTTGCTCTTGATATGGGTTTTAATTTTGGTGAAAATACAAAAATTCTTGCAACTGGTGGAAGTTCATCAAATGGTGCAATTTTACAAGTTATGAGCGATGTTTTTAATTGTCCAGTTTATATTCAAAAAACACCAGAAGCTGCATGTTTAGGTGCTGCATATCGTGCAAAATTTGTGCTTTATATGGAAACTGCTAAGGAAAATGGCGATACTTATGAAAACTACCATGATTATATTAAGAAAATTTGTGATATGAAACATTACTACATTCATCGAGTTGCTGAGCCTCATAGTGACAGCGAAATAATTTATGAACCAATGCTTAAACGTTACAGGGAAATGGTTCAAGTTATGCTTGATCGTCAATTATAAAAAAACTTTTTGATTTTAATTTTGGTGATTAATTCATAACATTCCGCTAATAATGAAGAATTCAAATATTTTTTTTGGGTTAATTAATTTTTACTTAACTTTTTTGTATTTAATCTTTTTTGGTCGTATAGCTTTTATTTTATTATTATGAATGAACAAATAAAGAATTTTTTATTGGTGCTAAAATGAAATTTTTATTTTCTTTATTTTACAGAAATAAATTCTACTTACAAATTCAAAAGAAATTTTTGGCAATTCTAATTTAATTTAGAGTCTGAAAATATTTTGTGTTTTAGTCAGAACTTACTAAAGTTTAACTAATTTTTAGTCAATTAAAAACGAAACACTAAATGACGAAATTTCAGTTCAAATTTTAATCGACTAATTTGACTTTTAATCGATAATTTGAATGGACAAAAAATTAGTTAGTCAAGAAATGTTTTCGGACTCTTAATTAATCTTCATACAAAGACAGAAAATTCTTTGCTCTTGTGATAGATCTATAATTAAAGGTTTTTTAAATCCAGGTGTGGACACACAAAGAAAGATCAAGAAAGATCAACAAACTGTTCTTTGTTGCTCCCATTCGCTCTTTTTTATGTTTGTACACTAGGACTTTGGGAATTTATTCTGAATAAATTAGTGTCAAAGTACAAAAAAGAGCAACTTGAGTCTACGCTTTAACTTGAGTGGTTAAAGAACGAGGTATTTGTAACTGCTATAATAGCTTGAATTAGAATGTTAGATTTGTCACCTAGGATCGACTAAAAAAGGCGAGTCCAAACGCGTTTCGAATTCTTTCCGTTCTCAATTACCCGACTAGAAGGACAATAAAAAGAGTAAACTCTTTCAAAGCTAGTGTAAATTATTTCATTTAACTATTAATAAAATTTGTTAAAACTCTAAATAAAATCGTCTTGTTTTTCATCAAGCTGATATCGATAAAGTTATATTTCAGCTACAAATGTTATTTTCATACTTCATACAATATCCATCAAGTACAATTACAAAGAGTTTTCAAACATTGAACTTATCTATATCTCATATAAAATTATTACATTAAGAACTTTTAAATGTTTAACAAGAAATAAAAAAGATTAAGAATAAAAAATACAGAAATATCTTAAACTCTCATGTGTCATTCATCAAAAATATAAAACTGCATGCGAAACAAATTCAATTCATTTTTCAGATGTCACGATTTAAGTAGAAATTTATGAGAAAATAATTTGCTGCATAATAAATTTATCAAAGTAGTTTTTCTTCTATACACCAACAAATCAAGTTGTTTAAAATCAAGTTTAATTTCATTCCAAAAATAGCAAAAGCAAAATCGCATGCTTATTCGTTCACACAAAATACAATAATAATAAAAATAATTTTTCAGGAAGATGCTCATTCTTGAAATTTTCGCTCTTTTTTTTCTCTTTTTCAATCGCTCACTCGCTTTATAATGAGCGTTGATTATTTTGCATGCGATTTTATATCTATTGCTGTGTGAGTGTAGAAAATGTGCGTTATGCAGTGCCAAGGAGGAAAGAAAAAATTTTGTTGTTTTCACTCCCGCTTACTTTCTCTCGCTCACTAAAAAACAAAATTTACTCTCTGATACTGTTCACATGATACATTAATAAAGAGAGAAATTTTTGTATGTGCTGAAATATGAAGAAATAAAAAAAAGTTTCGAAAGTGAGAATGAAAATGAAATTTGGCAGTAAAAAAAAAAATTTTCTTACTCTTATTTGTGTTTGCTGAATTTTCAATAAAATTCATGTGAAATTTTAAAAAATTTAGTAAATTGCAAAAGAGAGTAAAAAATTTCACACTCTCGCAAAAAACTTTTTTTTCTTCATTGCAGTGAGCGTGAGACGAGTCGATGAGCAGCAGCAGAGAAGAAAAAATACTTTCTCGTCTCATTCGATGGAGGAGCTTTGCAGTTTTTAGATTATTTTTTCGGTTTCTTCTCCGTCAGTCGCAGCGAGAGACACACAAAAAAAGAAAAATAAGAATAAAGAAAAATTATTATATGCAAAAGAAATTTCAGTTCTAAAAGCTTAATAAAAAGAAAGAAAAATTTATGCAAGAGTGAAAATTTGAGTTATTGTGAATAAAAAAAGAAAACATTCTACTGTGTTAATTAAAGTGCACTTAATAGTTTAATGTTAGTTAGATAACAAAATTAAAAGAAGAAAGCAAGCAAGTGAGTGAGTGAGTGAAAAAGTTCTAAATTTCTTTTTGACTTTTCATCCTCGTCCTGATCCCGGGATTGTTGAAAATTTTTTGTAAAGAGAAAAATTTTCGTGTGTGATTTATTGCTGCGGGCGGTGCTCTATACATAACGAAACGAGATGTGACAAAAAATTTTTATTATATTTTTTTCTCTCCTCTTCATTTTCATTTATTTGTTGTTGTGTTGATGAAGAAATTTGTGTGAAAAAGCAAAAAAAAAGTAAAAACAGAAAAAGAACGAAAAGCAGAAGAATAAGAAAAAAATGATGATGAAAAATCGATAAAATGATCATAAAAATGATCGATGCTAGATCATGCATCGTAATAAATGGTATCAGTGCTTTGGATGTCACAACTCATTAGGATTGGATTATTTTAATGTTATGGATTATTATGAGGAAATGGATGATAATTTGTAAGTTTTTTTAACACTCTCAATGACTATGTATGTTTGTATGCTGGTCCAGTCGCCGAAAAATTCTTTTTTTTTCTTCTCTCCAACTCCTCGCTCTCTATCTATCTTTCTCTTTCTCTCATGCGGAACACTTTTATTGATTTTTCCTCACTGGGACAAAAAGAAGAAAACGGCTAAAAAAACGGCATACAGCACATTGATTCCATGATGTTGCCACTATATATATATGAGCAAAGCAAGAGAGTAAAAATTAAATAAAAATGAGATGCTGCTGTTATAGCTATTGATATTGCTGCTGCTGCTGCTGTTTTGGTTGTGGCGAGAAAGAAAGAGATAGATACAGAGAAGAAGAGAAAATATATAAGTGTGAAGAAAACTTTTTATTTTTTTATGTTTCTAGCGTATTTTTGGAAATTTCTATTCATTCTTTTTTAACTTTGATAAAAAGTTTCAAAACTGTTAAAATTATGAAGAGAATAAATTTTAAATAGTTTTGATGACTTTGAAAAACAAAAGTAATTCAATTTCTTTAACTATTTTTAAGTGTTTAGAATAGAAGACAAGGTCACAATAATTGTATCATGTTTTTCAAATATACACAGTTAAGTTTAAATCCGCCAACAGCGGACTTTAGCAAAAATTTTCTATGCAAAATTCGCCCTAAAATCCGCCGTTTAAGAAAATATATATATGGACAGCGGACTGAAACTTGACTGTGTATTTTATTTCATATTCAAATTTTTTACCATTCTAAATAATTTTGATTACGAAGAATAAATCAAACAATTTGCTTTTTTAAATTTAAATTTCTCTATTCTGAGCAAAGCAAAAGAACTTCCGTAAAACTCTGTAAAATGCTCCATAAATATACGAAAACAAAACATACAAAACAACATTGCATAAATTCGCAAAAAATTGAAGTTCTTTTCCCTTGATTCTAAGTTCTGAAAAATTATATGAACGCTTTGAAATAAACAATTTTAAAGAGGCAAAACGTTTTAAGCTTGTTAAGCTTGTTTATTTTTTAAAAAATAAAATTTCCAAAGCCTTAGATAAAAGAATTTTTGAAATAGCCATTTCATTATAAACACCGCAAAATAAAAATTTATTGCGAATATAAAAAGTTAAAAGAGAGAAAAAAAATTTTCATTGCCAGACAAAAAATATTTTTCCCTAAAAAAAAATCATTGCTTACCAAAAATAAAAATTCTTTCTCTCTATTTTAATACCCAAAACTTTCCTTTTATTTGCGTAATAAAAATTTATCTCATGTATATTTGTGCAATTGCTACTTGCAATTAATTATGTTTACGATGAAAAATAAAAATTTTTTTTTCTCGTGTGTGTTTTTCTCTGCGCTAAATGAGAGCAAGAAAAAAACTCTCAATCACGTGCTTTAGTTAGATAAATATAATTTTCTTTTCTCGCTCAGTAAAAAATTGAGAATGAGAGAAAAATGTGTCGGTAAAGGAAAAAGAGGAAAAATACGTCACTCATTTCTCTCTATACGATGAAAAAAGCCGTAAACTTGCACTTTCCGCGACCTGCCTCAATTTGTGACACATAAAAATATTTTCATTTTTATCGTTTACCTTTACTTCAATTACATGAAGTGAAGCCAAGGTAGATATTTGTGATCGTAAAAAAAATTTGTCCTTAGCTCTTTCACAAAATGTCTTTGAGTACTAAAAAGAGAGAGAAAGAATTTTATTAGGATAACGTAAAAATTTAGGAAGAATTCAAATTTTTATAAAACTAAAACACAATTCTTAGTTACTTTGGTTTTTGGTCGAAGTTTGTTTAACTTCACAAAGGAGTAAATAAAGCAAATTTCTTAAAAATTTTTTAAACTTAAAATTTTATTTTCAATTTTAACATTTTTAGTTCATTTCAAAATAAAAAAAATGATTAAATTCTTGGTAATCCAAATCGAAAAAAGTAACCGTCAAATAAGGTTTCATACACCGAGAAAAAAGTTTTTAACCGGCATAAAGTTTGTGCCAATAAAGCATAGTTATGAGTCCTAAAAAGCAAATTTTTCTTAGATTCATAATATTTTTTATAACTGTTAAAAAACTTTTAAAAGTGTTATAAAAAATTTTGTTAGACTAATAAAGTTTGCTTTTTAGGGCTCTTCACTATGCTTTATTGGCACAAACTTTGATCCACTTAAAAAACTTTTTTCTCAGTATATGATGCACAAAAATTTCTTATTAAAAAAAAACATTACTAAAATGTTTTATTCCATTTAACATTTACAAACTTGGTTATTTCTAGTTACTATTTAATGTATTTCACTTAAAAATAATTAGAAAGCAGGCTAAGGAAGGAAATTTCTAATCTAAGTTTTTGAAAAAAGATGTGAAACTATGAAAGCTTTTAAAAGCCTTTCGAAACTCCTTCTGTCATTTTTTCCTGTCTGAACTATCAGGATTAAATTCTATGCTTCGGAAACTAATTAAAAATGAATTTTATGTCCAAGTTAAATTATCCTTCAAGTAGACGACAAGACATCGTTTTCAAAAATCAATTTTACTTTAGGTCAAAATTCCTCGTTGCGACATTGTTGCTATAATTTTAAATCAACTTGCATAAAAAACTTTGTTATTAAAAACTAAATTTCCAAACTCAATTTTAATGAAAAATTTCTTAACATATGCAGCAATAATTTCCTAAAAATTCAATTATTTTCATAATAAATTTTAGCTTATCTTCTTTTTCTTAATCTGCTCATAAAAATTTATTTTAAACTTCTGTGCAGTGTTCTATTTATGATAAGCTTGTAAAAACATAACTAAAACTCTTTCAAAAGCTGTTTGTTCCTAGAAATTAAAAAAAAAAATTAAAATTTCCTCACATTCTATTCAAGGCGAATGAAGGAAAAGTTTTTTCGCTCTCTAAGTCTTCTTTATGTTCTCATTTGCATTTTGGCAGTTGCAAGTTGAAAAATTTCTTTTTTCGCTAGGTAAAAAAATGAAAAGAATTTTAATGATAATTTATTGAAAACAAGCAGTTTAATTAAATTTTGCTGTCTATTTTAATCGCTCTTTAATGATTGATGCGTTGTGAAGAAAAACTAACAAAATGGCATTGATCTAATTTAATTTCAAATCAATGAAGTTCTTTATTACAAAGATTTTCTTAAGAAAATTTCCAAAAATTATTTCTATTGTTCTCTGCCAAGATTGGCATTACAATTAATTTCTAGTGAGATTTGGCAAAATTATGAATGGATTAAAATTCAATGATGCATTTGGACAGATGTTGAACAATTTCTTCTGCATTTTCAAGGCAATTAATTCAAAAGGCTTAAATGAAGAGATTTCGAAACTTCTTTTTTCTTCTCTCTTTTGTTGCTCTTGAGCTCATTTGAAATTCTCTTTAATAAAAATAGACACGATGCAATTTTGATGACGAAAGAAATAAAAGAGAGAATTTTTTTTCATAGACAATGTCTGCAATGCATTATGAATTTGTAGCAGATTTTTATTAAGAGTTTCACTAATTAGATTTATAGGGCTTTATTTTGACATGTAAAATGAAATATTTACAAATTTTTTGTAGTAAGAATTTATGATCCTTTTTAGGTGAAACAAAATGAAATAATATTTATTTTAGTTTAATAGAAACCTTTTTTACATTGTAAAACATTAATATTTAATTAAATGACGATTTTTAAAATTTTTATGTTCACAAACATTTTAAGGCTCGAATGATTTCTGATTTACTAAAGTCAGTTAACGAGTGTCTCAGTGTTGTGCAAATTGTTTCTTCCCAAAGTAAACAAAAAAGTTTGAAAACTCAATTTCATAAATCATTGTTGATTGAGAAAAAAGTTAATAAACTTTTGTTTAATAGCATAAATTGAATTACTTTTTATCATAAACATTGAAAATGATTAAAACAATAAAAGTTTTTATTTATTAATTAAATTACAATTTAATTTCATTTATTTACTTTACATTAAATTTTTATTAACTAAACTTTTGTTAATAATAAGCTAAAATGAGTTTTTCGAAATTTGACCTTGGAAAATGTTTTTCACTTGCACATTTCAGAAATTTTCTTTTTCCCTCAAATAAATACAAACAAAAGTAGTTTTGTGTATATCCAAAATATAGATCAAGGTCATTTTTGAGTTTACAATTAAAAAGTCAATATTTTCTAGTTAGATTTCGAAATTAAATTCAAATCAAATTTAAAATTGATAAAATTTTGTAAAATTAAAATAATTTTTGACTGTTTTAAAATTTAACACTAAATTCTTAATCAAATAAAGCAAATCTCTCATTAAACTTGTCATCTTTAATTTTCTCATTCTCTTTTTTACATTTCATTAAAATTTCATTCGACATAAGACACAAATCAAATTATCTAATTAAATGTCAACCACACATTGTTTGAGTTCCTTTAAATAAAACACACAATTTATGGTGAGAATAATGGCCAAATTCCAAAAATAGATTTATATTCAAATCATATTTCACGTTTTATGTCATACATTTTAGTTTATAGTCAGGTAGAGAGCGAATTGGCTTGTCTACACGTTTAACAACATCATTGAAAAATATTTTACAATCAAGCATAAGTTGATTACAATTCATAGTATTAAAGTGGCGTCATTGATTTTTGATGATTCATAATAAACATCAAATTGTCTGCACAGGAAAAAAAAACTTTTTTTTTGCTAGCTTTTGTGTTTTTGTTCAAGTAGTTCAATATCAATGACGCCAACACTATGAGGTAGCTAAATGGAAAAGCTAAAAGAAAAAAAAGTAAAGTATCATTGTCTGAGTAGGTTGTGTGAAAAATTTTTTCCTCTTTTTGATAACTTGGGAAATTTGTTATTCCGGAATGATTGAATGATAAACTATGAAGGTAGAGCAGAGAACTTGTATAGAAATGAAAAGTTTTTCTTTTTCATTGATTAAAAAGTAAGAAATTGTAGAAAATTTTAACACATTTTTGTTGTTGGTAATAAAATTTCTTCTCATTTTTTAAATAACGGTTAAAACATTTTTCTTACAAAAATAACGGTTAATGAAAATTCAAATTTTTGTCTATAACCAATTTCGCGATTTAATTTCAGGTTTTAAATTTTTAATCCTTTGATCATAATAAATCAAAAAATCAATAAAACTGACCATAAAGTCTGCATATTTTAGCTATAACAATTTCTCAAAGAAATCATAATTTTATTCAAAAAGAATTCTAAATGTTAAAGTTCATTTTCATTTAACACTGCGCTAAAAAGTATGAAGACAGAGAGAAAAATCGTTTGTATGGAAATTCAATATTATGTTTTGTGTGCCGAAAGAGATATGAAAATTATTTTTTCATTGGACTGCAATGAGGCTTTCGAGAATTGCAAAACGAATGAAAAAGAAAAAAAAAATTTCTATCACTGTGAGAGTTTTAAGTTGAAGCTGAATATTTTATAAAGGATCTGACTGAGTTATTTTTGTACGTTGATGGAATGAAATTTAACAAGAAAAACTTTTTGTCTTGACTTTTTTGTCTTTAACACTCAAATGTTATCTGTTTGCAAATTTGATATCAATCTGAGAAATAAAACTTTTCAAAGAAAATTAAAGATAGTAAATAAAGTCATTAAGATAAAAATTATTTAAGGGTAGAAAAACATGTTTGTTTAGATAATCAGATAAAAAAATTATTTCTTTTTGATTCTGTTAATAGAAAAAAGCATAAATTGAAGAAAATTTGACAAAACTTTTAATTACGTTTAACAAAAAATTTTGTAATTTAGAAGGCGAAATCATTGTTTTTATTTGCTATTTGGAAATGATCAAAGTAGAAAGATTGTTAAACACCTTTTATAAGAGGAAAAAAATTCTCACAAGATACGAGAAAAAATTTATTTTATCTACAAAAATTCTAACAAAATGTTTTTGTTTTGAAAAGTTCATAAAAAATTTCTAAGTTTCAATGTTTACTCTGTTTTTGCTATCAAGAATTGTTTCTACTTGGCCTTTTCAAGGTTCATGTTAAGGTCAAATTTTTTTTTTGTGAAAATTTCCTTAACTTTTCTAATTTATAAATTTTTCAATACCAAAAACAACTTCTTTATACGTTTCACATTTGAAAGTAAAAAATTTTTCATGCTTTTTTTTGTATAAAGAAACATGACAACATGTTGAAAGCAAGGAAGTTTATTTTATTCATGTGAGAAAGAAAATGTCACACGTGACAATGCCATATGAACAAAAGAAAAAATTAAACGAAGATTTTCATTCACAATTCATTGTTTTTGAAATAAATTTTTAATTTTACAAGAATGAAAATAAGAAAAAGAAAATAACAGGTAGTGAATTTTAGAGAAGAAAAATGACAGCAAGATGTAGACATAGAAATATTAAAATAAAATAATTTTTTGCTAAGTTCTGCATTATGTTTTATTTAAAACAGCGGTGGTTTCCCGAAGAGCCATGAATCACTAGTATACCGTTGCAAAAGCTTAAGTGTGTCGTGAGAAAATTTTAAAAATCAAGGGAAAATATTTCTATTAAAAAGTCTAAAAAAATTTATGGTAGTTTCATACAAAATTTCTGAATTTCAATCAAGGCTGAGACACTCATTAAAAAAGTTAACTAAATAAATTTAGTTTAGTTAATTTCATATAAAAATCATGTCTTAGTTTTAATGTTTAATCTGATCTACTATCAAAAGTTGTTTTTCTTTAAAAATTTCTGTACTCAATAATCAAGTTTATTCACATTTCAATGAATTTTCGCTATGAAGTTGAAGAAGGATAATTTTTGATGTGACGTGGAATAAATTTTGACTCTTATATATGTCGCTAATCAAAACTGACTGAGCACGACTGGTTTAAAAGATTTGAATTAAATTTATATGATAAAATTTGATCAAAATTAGATGAGAAATAATTTTACTAAACTAGAATGCCTAAACTACTGGTCCGTAACCAGTAGCCAAAATATATATTTAAGCTAAAAGCTACTTTTTAAAAAGTAGTTAGTGGATACATTAGCTATTTAGCTACAGCATTCATTTAAATACTGTAGACAAAATCTACCATAAAAAGTACCCAAAAGCTACAAAGTAGATTCTCCTTTTACAAATCTGCATTAATTTTCAATTAGTTATGTGAAAAATTTCCCAAAAATTAAATTTTCCGTAACAAAAAACATTTTTCTTTTTCCATTTTAAATTAATGACTAAAAATTTTCAATTCTGAAATTCAAACAATAATCTTAATAATTCAGCAAGAGCCAAGTCGATGTCAACTAAGAAAACAAGACAAATTAGAAGCATTTTAAAATGAAATTTTTCATGTTCTTGTTCATCTATTAAGATCAAAATGTTTCGAATTTAATATATTTAATGTTCCAGTTTGTTGATTGTCAAATTAATTATTTTTTTTAAAAGAAAATTTTAATCCTCAAACAAGTAGAATTGCCAAGATTTTTTCTTTACAATTTCCTACAAAGTTGAACTTTTAAGAGTCAAACAAATCAATGTAATAATAAATTTATGCACAGAAACAAACATCGACTTGTGAGAAAAGTAAAATGATGAAAATAGACATAAAAAACTATAAATAAATTCATTTTTTCCTTCACCTACAGAAATATCATATTTAAAATAAAAGTTTTTTTTTCTCTCTTCCCTGTTTGCCAAAAATCTTTCCGCATCGCAAATCGCACTCTTCATTAGCGATAAGAAAAAATTTTCAATCGACACATTGAGAAATAAATCGTCGCATTAGAATGAGAATGAAAAAAAATTGAAAGTACTTTTAAATGTCTGGTTTTAGCAATTTGGCAGCAGTAGGTTTAAATCGATTTTATTTTTGCTGACCTTCTTCTCTTCTCTTGTCGCTTTCACAATCTGATGAGATTAATCTATTCTGTTCTTTTTTTCATTTATTCTTTTGTTTTTATGAATTGTTGAATAATGACATCAATTGACTTGCATTTAAATGTCAAATATAGTTTGCATTGGCAATTAATTATAGAGTCAATTGCATGGATTTTAAAAATTTATTTTATGTTATTGTTATTGACATAAATTTTATGTGAAAGTAAATGAAGCATAAACATTTTCAAAGAGAAATAATTCTATCGAAAAACCTAACAAAATAACATAAAACTATCAAATTAACAAAAATTCTAACAAACTAATAAAAAAATTTTTATTAGTTTCATACAAAAATTTTTGAGTTTCAATGGTTGCTTTGTTCTCGCTATTATGTGTTCTAACCCCTTGAAAGTAACCAAGGAAAAATAACTTCGACTTTATGCGACGTTATGGAGCTTTTTATGACGTTTTTTGGAAATCCTTTTCTCTTGAAATCAAGTAAAGTTTTTGATAGTTTAATTCAAAAATTCTAAATTTCAGTTATTATTTTGCTTTCGCTATTAACTTTTTTTTATCCTTGCGAATTTTGTATTTTTTCGTAAAGGTTAAAAAGTTTTTTAATTTTGTTTGAAAATTAAAATTTTCAGTTACATTCTTAGTAAAAGTTTCAATCTAAGTAACCAAAAATATGTTAAGAGAAAAATTCAATGAAATTTGGACCAATAACAAAAATTTTTGATTTTCTTCAGACATGGACACACGTTGCTCTTTTTTGAACTTTTATTGGTCTTAATTGATCTTTATTTGGTCTTTCTTGTTCTTTCTTTGTGTGTCCATTCCTGGGTTTTTCTATATTTCTAAAATAAACATATTTTACTTTTATTTTAGATCGTTACCGAAACTGAGTAGCCATGATGATGACGGTACAGATGGAAAGAGAGAAGTGCCACAATTTGAACCCATTCCACATGACCATGATTTCTGTGAACGTGTTGTTATTAATGTAAGTTAAAAATTTAAATTTTTTACATAAATTTAAAAATATAAAATTTATTTTAGGTTAGCGGCTTAAAATTTGAAACACAATTAAGAGCCTTGAATCAATTTCCTGACACACTGCTTGGCGATCCAAATCGTCGCATAAGATATTTTGATCCGCTCCGCAATGAATATTTTTTTGATCGAAACCGTCCGAGTTTTGATGCGATACTTTATTACTATCAAAGTGGTAAGAATACAAAAATTCATTTTTCACTTTTTTCTCCTTCTGCCCCCGAAATATATAAAAATTATTTTTACTTTTTGAACAAAGAAATTAAAAAAATTTCTATATTTAGTTTATAATCGATAATAATCAATGTTGTGTGACAAGAAAACACTTTTTACAGCAGCGACAGTTTTGAAGGACATTTCAGAATTGTCACTGACCAAATTGATATATGAAAACATTAAAAAACTCATTTTTGTTACCCGCTTGCACAAGTTTTTTATTTATTTGTATTTTTTAAATATTTTTTCACAATATATTAAAAGGGGGCCGCTTGCGAAGGCCTGTCAATGTTCCATTAGATGTTTTTAGCGAAGAAATTACATTTTACGAATTAGGTGAACAAGCAATAAATAAATTCAGGTAATGATTTTTTGTATAATTTTATTTTTATTTCTACGATCGATTTTTGTCTCTCAATGATGATAAATATAATGTAGATAAAATATAATGCATGCTGTGGCTTCATAGGATATACAATAATAACTAAATAGAGATTTTTTTATTTAGTCAATACACGAAGTTTAGATGTAATTTAGATAGATGAACAGTCGATTTGTAGTTCATTAGCCGAGATAATTTTAGAAGAGTGTGTGTTTTTTAGTCTATTCAAGGAATGAAGAGTTGCTACTGAAATTATATTAACTCTATGTAAGGAAAAACTTTAAATCAAAAATTTATCCTAAAATTCAGTTTTAATTTGGCAATTTTTAAATTTTATTTATCAATAATATTTTTAAAAAATTTGAATTTTCAAGTTCAAAAATTTTATGCTAAAAGATCAATTTTACAATTAAATTTCCAATTTCAATTTTTGTTTAAAATTTGACTAAAAATGATGGAAAAGAAGGCATTTACTTACTTATCATTTATTTAAAAAATAGGAAAATTAGGCATCTATTATTACAAATCTAAGACAATGTAATTTATTGAAAGTTCAAAAATTTAGACCTCAAAATTTGAATAATTTTTTCAATTTTTTAAAAACTGTTATATCCAAATTTCATAAAATTTAAAAAAAAATTCATTATTAGATTCCAAATCGTTCTCTTAAGACGGGCAAAATTTTTCCTAGCCGAATATTTTTAAAGTAGTTTTTGGGCAAAAAATCTGCCTATCTTAAGGGCTTCAATCAAGACTGAATTAAATCAATTAACAAAAAATCAAAGTTTGTTTTATTTGGAATATAAACATTTTTAAACCTTTTTCAATGTTATTAAATCTTCAAAATAACAGTCAAAATATTTTCTCTTAATTAATATACTCAAATTTTTAATAAACATCAAGTAAAAGCAACTTTTCATCCCTTGAAACAATAAAAAGTTATCATTTTGCATTGCTACGTACATATAGATTCAATATTTTTGTCTAATAATAAATTACTTAAAAGAGAGCATGCACAAAATGATAATTTTCATTAACACATAATAGAGTTTCCCTCTCTGATGTAGAACTTTTCATAAACTCTCATTTCTCTATTATTGTTCTTCTTCTTATTCTTTTTCTTCTTAAATAATTTAAATTTGAAAAATTATTCATCAAACATCAACAAAAAAAAAAAAATCCTGTCTTACAGAGAGGATGAAGGTTTTATAAAAGAAGAGGAACGACAATTACCGGAAAATGAACTCCAACGAAAGGTTTGAAAGAAACACAAAACAAAAGTTAATAAAAGGAGAAAATTGAATGAAAATTTTTTATTTGTCTCAGGTCTGGTGCTTGTTTGAGCATCCTGACAGCTCACAGGCTGCTCGCGTCGTAGCAATAATTAGCGTTTTCGTCATTCTTTTGTCAATTGTTATCTTTTGCCTTGAAACCTTACCCAAATTTAAGCACTATAAGGTTTGTATTTTGCTTTATAAACAAAAGCACGTGCTAAGCTTTCTTTGGCCGATTTTTTTTTCTTCTATCTTTTAATCATGCTTTGAAACAAATATCAAAAGATCTTTAGTACGACAATAAAGACAACAAAAATAGAAGAGGATGAGGTGCCCGATCTCACTGATCCATTCTTTATGATTGAAACTGTTTGCATTGTGTGGTTTACATTTGAATTCATCGTGAGGTAAAATTCTGAAATTTTCCTTTAAAATTTATAAATTTTTAATTTTTAAATATTTTTAAAGGTTAATATCGAGTCCAAATAAATTACAATTCTTCAGTGACATGATGAATATAATTGACATTATTGCCATCATTCCTTACTTCATCACATTGGCAACAGTTGTAGCCGAGGAAGAGGATTTGATGTTCTTACCACTTGCACCTGTGAGTGCCACTGAAAAGCTACCAAGTCAAGCAATGTCATTAGCAATACTTCGTGTCATACGACTCGTGAGAGTTTTTCGTATCTTTAAATTATCACGACATTCCAAAGGTCTTCAGATTCTCGGACGCACGCTGAAAGCCTCAATGAGAGAGTTAGGATTGCTCATATTCTTTCTCTTTATTGGTAAAATTTTATATATTTTACTTGCTTCTGTCATTTATAGAATTTTTCTGTCTCTGTTTTAGGTGTCGTGCTTTTTTCATCTGCAGTATACTTTGCAGAAGCTGGAAGTGATAGTTCGCTGTTCAAATCTATTCCAGATTCATTCTGGTGGGCTGTTGTTACTATGGTGAGTTTTAAATAGCTTTATAAGAAACAGTACCTGTATAGGCAGCTACAATATCAACACAGGCTTTTAATCAAGTTTCAGTCCACCGTCCTTCTTTATTTACCTAAACAATGAATTTTACATACAAAAATTTTAATCAAAATCCGCCGTTAGAGTTTTAAATTTGACTGTTTTGTAAAAAGAAATTTAGAATTTGATATTTAATTCAAATTTAATATTACCGTTATATTTAGAACAATTTATTTTATTTCAAACAGACAACAGTTGGTTATGGTGATATGACACCAATAGGTGTATGGGGAAAAATCGTGGGATCACTCTGTGCCATTGCTGGTGTATTAACCATCTCTTTGCCAGTGCCTGTTATCGTCAGTAATTTTAATTACTTTTACCATCTTGAAACGGATCAAGAAGAAATGCAGAGTCAAAATTTCAATCATGTGACGAGTTGTCCATATCTTCCTGGTGCATTAGGTAATAAATTATAAAATAAATGAATTTTCTTTTATTAAAAATTATTTTTTAGTTCAAGAAGGAAGAGAACCACAATATTCAAAATCGCCATCGGAAATTGATTCACTTGAGTCATCACCAGGCATAATAAGTGATCAAACACACATTGTTCCATTTTTGGGAGCATATTCGGATCAAAAGAAGCAACAACTCAACACTCACAACCAAACTTATCAGGAACATAAGCAAAATCTAGTCGCTGCAGTTGCTGGCATCGAAACTGATGTTTAAATGCGCTTTTTCAAATTTTACCTTATAATTTTTTTAATATATAAACTAATAATGGATAAGCACATTATGATGAACATAAAAAAAATTAACCAGAGTTGATTCTTATAATTGAAGTGGCTTAATTCCATTTAATAATACCAAAAAAATGTTGAATGACATAAAAACAAGTAAATTGTAGAAGCACAAACAAATGAGAAATAAGAAGAAGAAAAAATTGTGACAACAAATTCCACTAGACTTTAATCTACCCAAAAAATGATAAAATGAAAACTGAGAGATTTGTTTCCTGAATAGTTTTTAAGATTGCTTGATTTATTTTCAATTTGAATTAATTTTTCCCAAAGACATTTTTTCTTTATCGTCGCCCACTGCTTTGATGAATTAATTAAAATGAAAATTTTAAGTTTTAAGTTAGATGTAAATTGATGAGAAAATCTAAAGTTCCTTAATTGCGGTTAAAATAATTTTAAATAGAATTAAGACAAAAATGTAAATTAATTTTGAGATCATTTGATGACATTTTTTTGACATTTTCTTATTCTCGACCACAAATTAAATTGTAATTGAATTTCTGCCATACTAAAAATGATTGAAAATGTCATCAAATTTGAAATAAGTCAAAATTAATTAACTATGAATTCTCAACTAGTCTCTTTTCTTCAAAACATAAATAAAATTGAGATCAGAATTTTTCTGGATTTCTTGAGAATGAATTTTGAAATATGAAAGAAAACCTAAAAGATTTTTTATTTAATTTGCAAATATTTGATTGAAATTTATTTCCAAAAAAACATTTTTAAATAATTTTGAAGTAAATATGAAAATTCTGAAAAACTTTAATAGTTTTCAAGGAGTAAAAATTTCGTTTATATGCGCTCTAAAGTGTGCTAGTTACGTTTTCGTACGCTTAAGTGTTTTAAAGATGATTTTCTTTAAGCGTCTTAAGAAAGTTCATTTACAGTTCAATGAGAGAATTTCGACTCTTTTTTAAACAATTTTTCTTCTAGTCTGGTAGTTGAGAGTGGAAAAAACTAGAATCGCGTTTGAACTCGCTTATTATAGTCGATCCGAGATAATTTTATTGAAACATACAGCAGTTATAATTCTAATAAATTCGCTCTCTAAGTTACAGAAATATCATAATTCTAAAAAATATTTTTGCAACTGTTTCGAATTATATTAAATTAGAAATTATTCATATTTTCAATATCAACTAATTTAAAATGTTTTCTATTGTGTTTTAATTTGATATTCATTTGATGTTAAAATTTTTAAGTTTAAAAAATTATTTTCAAAATTCAAGCTCAAGAAACCAAAAAATTGAAGATTTGAAAAAATTTAACATAGTTCTAAATAACCGACCATTATAATTGTGGCCAAGTGAATATAAGTCTTAAAAAAGCTTTAAAGAAAGTTAAAATATTGTTGATAAATCGCCTAAGTTACAAAAAAAGTAAAATTATGTCCGAATTTGCAGATTGTTTGTGTAAATTAAAAAAATTTTGTTTTGAAATTTGAACAATTTTTTAAAAGTTAAAAATTGTGTCAAATTAATTTCAAATTCAAGCAATAAGAAAAAAAACTTCAAATTTCAAAACAAAGTGAAAAAGGGAAAATTTTATTTTATTTATTATTGATAAACTTGAATTTGTGTTATTTATTGAAATAAGAAAGTAAAAAAAGTTGATCTTCCTTAAACAAGTAAAATAAAATCCTTAAACGCGTGCTGATGCTAGAAATAAATGAAAAATAAAAAACTATAAAATTTAAATTTAATGAAAATATCAAAAATAAATAAAAGAGAGAGTATGGCAATTAAGCAATTTTTTAATACTTAATAAAATATATAAAATAAAATAAAAAAACTTCTTTTTAAAATTATATGTAATAAAATACAATAGAAAAGTAATGAAAAAAAAAATGAGAGTTTTTTATAAAACAAAATGAGATTCCATGAGAATAATTCTAAATCAACTCGCCATTACGACACTAACATTGATTTTTGTATTAGATAATAAAAACAGAGAGATTTATTAAAAAGAAATATAAATTAGATATGATAAATAAATTCAAAAACAAAAATTGCCAATTCTTCTCTCTCTCTTAACAAAAGAATCTTTCTCTAAACTATCTCTCTCTCTCTCTCTACCTACTACTTATTCTATTCTCTATTTCTATTTGCTAATTCTCTTTAATTCTACCCTTACACTCATACACACACATACACACACATATACAAACATACACAATACACACACAAACAAAACATAAACAGACATAAAAAATAATCAAAAAAAAATTTCCTAATTAATTACTTCCTCTTTTTACCTATTTTTTAAACTTTTTTTATTACCTTTTAAATGATTACATAGAGAAAAGTTTAAAAAGAATTGAAATTTTCTTTACTATATTCAGAGTTGGAAATCAGTTAATATATGTTAACAGATTCTATCTTTACAGATTTCATATGTTAACAGATTTTCCTGTGACAGAACAGATTCTGTTAACAGTTTTCTGTTTTTCCATCCCTGACTATATTCAAGAGATTAAATTTTGGACATGGCTTGCTTAGATATTAAAATGAAATAAAGTTATTCGACAAAAGATTGCTGACAAAAGAGAAATTGCTTGCGTCAATAAATGTCAGATCTTACCTAATCGTGTGAAACAAAATTTGATATCTAAAGTATGCTACAATCAAAATATATCTCCCTTGAATATTTTACACTCGAGTAGCCAAAAATACTTTGTATTTTTCTTTTGCATGCCACGGCAAGTTAAGAGAAAGATGTAATATATTTTTGGTCTTACTCGGGAAAAATTTCAATGTACTCGGAGAAAAATATTTTATAATTGGCATAAACCTTATAATGTAAAAGTTATAAACTCTAAAAAGAATTTTTTAAGTAATATAAATAGGGTTTAAAAGTAGAATTTTCTTTGTAGCTTTTTTGCTACTTTCTACAGTATAGCCGAATGGTCAATTGACTACAGTGGCCAATTGACCACAGTAGGTTTTGACTACTGGCTACAGACCAGAAGGTATTAACCTTGATAAAAACATTATTTACTAGTGCTATAAAAGTTTAATCTAGGCTTTTTCCTTTCGGGAATATTCCCGGGAATTCCCTTTCCCGAAGAAAGTCCGGGAATTCCCGTTCCCGAAGAAGGTCCGGGAATTCCCGTTCCCGAAGAAAGTCCGGGAATTCCCGTTCCCGAAGAAAGTCCGGGAATTCCCGTTCCCGAAGAAAGTCCGGGAATTCCCGACTTCGGGAATGACTCCATACAAATTCAAACATTTTTGAAAATTTTTGTAGAAATTTTTCAAATTTTTAGTAAATTGAAAATATTTTCATATATTTTCTTAAATAATGAATAAAAACACGATAAAAACTCAAAATCAGCAATTTTAGTGGCATTTATAATTTTTTTCTAAAAATTTATTTTGCTCTAAAAATCATGAAAATGATAAAATTACCAGCAAAAGTTTAATGAATTATGTTAAATATATAAAAATTCAATGTTTTCAACAACATTTTTAAAAAATTTTGACTGTTTTCATAGTGTTTTTGACACATTCCCGTTCCCGGGAAATTCCCGTTCCCGTTCCCGGAAAACTCAATTCCCGGGAATTGGAAAAAGCCTACTTTAATCCAAGCGTAGACACACAAAGAAAGAGCAAGAAAGATCAATTAAAGATCAACAAAGATGAAAAAGAACAATTAAAATCAACAAAAAAAACAACGATTGTCTACGCCTAAAGTTTTATAACTCTTTTGAAATATTTTATAACATTTAAAAAATTTCCTTTTAGGGCTTATAAATTTGATTTTATGACAATTATTAAATATTTTTCTCCATGTAAAGAAAAATTTCAATTCTTTTAAAACATGAAAAATAAAAAATTTACCTTTCAAAAACGACACAAAACTTTCATCCTTATGCAAAAAAAAAGTAAATTAAAAATTTTACAGATCAATTATCAATTTCTAAGTATATAGAAAAATACCAAAGAGTGAAAAATTTTCTTATTTTTAAAAGCAAGAAAAAAACAAACAATTTTGTGTGTCATCTTTTTTCAATTTATATTCTCAATTAAATTAAATTTACAATTCTATATTCTTAGGACAATTTCAAATGATGATGATGAAAAAAAAACTAAAATCAAGTAAAATAAAGACAAAAAACAAATATTGAAAAATATAAAGAATGAAAAATAAATGAAAAATTCTTAAAATGCTCAAAAAACATTAATAATGCAAATTTTAATTATTTAAATATTAGATTGACTTTAAATTTATCTCTTTCAGGTTTGCTTTCAAGAATTTGTCAAACATATGTCATCGGCAAGCCACTGCAGGTGAACAGTAAGTCCTAACGTATTTTTGGCTGCTCAAGTTTATTTAAATTTTCAAATTTTAATCATTTTTGAATTTTATAATATCAAAAAAAGCTAAGCAAATTTTCACTATTTTAAAAATTATCATGGTTTAAAAATATTTCAGAATTTTCATTTGAAATTTTTTAAATTCAGAATAAAAACTTAAAATTTCTCAGAAAATTTCACTTTGTTTTTTTTTGATCTTTTTTTGTGTGTCCACGCCTGAAAAATTACAAAATATTGATGAAAATAGAATTGTTAAACTACTGGTCCTTAAACAATAGCCAAATTCTACTATAGCCAAATGGATACTGTAGCCACTGGTTACTGTAGCCAAAAGCTACAAAGTAGATTCTACTTTTACAACTCTGAATGAAAATGTAGATAATTTTAGATTTAAAAGTTTATTTCAAAAATTTTGATAAGTTTCTGAATATTTAGGTACTGGAAGTATGTAGATTTTACTTTTTTCGTATCCTATACGCATACATTCAAATTCTATAAATTTTTATCTTTTTTTGTTAAATTTAATTTTATTTTTTAAAAATTAGATAGAAGTTTTCAATTGTTTACTTTAAAAAACTTTTTAAAATTTTCAGGTAGATACAAATAGAAAATTAACTTGACTTCATCAACTCTAAAAATTATCATTAGTTTTACTTTAAACTTTCTAATTGAAACTTGTCTAAATAAAACCAAAACTCAGTGACAATGAAGGAATTTTTAAATCGCGTGTTTTTCATTATTGTTTTCTTGCTGTTTTCAAATTCTATAGATGCAGCAAATATGTTAAATTTTTTCGAAGATTTCGAGTGTGGAGTTTTTGAATCATTTGGAACCAACATGACAAATGTCAATAAAACCTGCTTTGTACGAAACATCTCTTCTCATAACACTATGAACAAGGTTTTTCAAAACGTTAGCAACGATAATTTTGAGTATTTTTCTGGCAACAATTATTGGTGCAGTGATTCTGAAAGAAAAACATTCAATCGTTGTCAAAAGATGAGAAACAAATTCATAATTTATGAAGCACTGATTTTTGAAGATTCAAATTTTGAGAAGTTTGCATTGGAGGAAATTAAAGGTTTGGAAAATGTCAAGAACTTAACAGCATGGAATGTTGGACTTACTGAACTCACTCGAAATGATTTAAAGCCTTTTAAATCTTTAGAAATGTTGGATTTATCGCTGAATTCTTTAAAATACTTGGAAAGCTTGTTACTACTTAATTTACCTTCACTAAAATATTTAGCCCTGCATAGTAATTTTATTGAAAAAGTTGATGCATTGGCTTTTGACGAAAGCAGCAAAAAATTGACTTTTGTCGATCTTTCATGGAATAAATTGAAAGAAATTGATGAAAACATTCTAAATATTATTGGAAAAAATAATGAATCGGAGCTTCTCCTTAATGTTAATCAAATTGAAAGAATCACACGAAACTCATTATCAAAAAGTCAAAAAATCTTTAAAAAGCTTGATTTGAGTCATAATAGGTTGAAAGAATTTAGTTATAAATGCTCAAGTATTAACACTTTGAATTTATTTCAAAATAAACTCGAAAAATTTGAAATCAACAACTGCAAAGTTCAATCAATAGATTTAGGCTACAGTAACTTGAAGAGTTTGAGTGTCAATGATGTTACATCACTTAATATTTATAACAATCTAAATCTAACTGATTTATATTTGGATGTTGATGACTTAAAAACTCTTAATATTTCAAATACACCAAATCTTAAGACGATAACATCGCACGGAAATTTAAAACATGAAAGGAAATTATTCTTTATAAAAAATCATAAAATTAATTTTGGACAGCCAGAAATTGGAACATTTTCTGAAATGACTTTATTGCAAAAATTAGGACTGAGTAATATTGGTTTAACGCATATCGAGTATGGAATGTTTTCGTATCAAAAGGATTTAGAAATTTTGGATATTTCTAGAAATAAACTTGCATCATTAAATTTTAATGTTTTGAGTTCTATGAAAAAGCTCAAAATGATTGATGTAAGTTTTAACAATTTAACAAAACTCGACAATGTTGAAAACATCAAAAAATCATTTCCTGACTTTCAAAAAATTATTTTAAACGGTAATAACTGGAACTGTTCTTATTTGTCAAAATTGATTCAATTTTTCGACAAAAAAGGTATAAATGTTGAGCCACATTTTTACAAACTTACAAAAAACTCACCAAATATCATGGGAATAGCATGCATTCCTGAAAACAAAATTGAAATCATTCAACCAGTCAGTATCAATGAAATAAACGCAACATTATCAAAGAAATTAAATGAAACAATTGCACAGATCAATGAATTAGAAATCAGCAAACAAAGTTTTGAATTTGACTTTGCTGTCCTAAAAAATGAAACTTTCAATATGCAGAAGAGTTTCTTTGAAATGAAGTCACTTTTCAATAATTCATTATTGCTGCAAGAAGAGAAAATCGATGAACTTCAACATAATTTGGATAAAATCGAAAAAGGAGCACCAAAGAATTCAAAAGTTATTGAAACTGTCTTGATAATTTTTTTGACTGCTTCGTTTGTCATCAGTGCTTTTTATGGTTACTCAAAGATTAAAAATAATATTTACAATAAGGACAACTTGGTAAGCATTCGTGCAAGATCAACAAACACTTTGGACACTACAGTCGAAATCAATGAATTTCAAAATCATTTTTCAACTAATGTATTGATAAATTGAAATATTCTATAATTTGAATAAGAAATATTTTTTTCCACTAAAGTTCCTTTGAATATAACAAAAATTAATTATAATTCATAAATACAAATATAATTAATGTAAAAGAAGAAAAATAAACAAATTTGTATGAATTTATCAAGCAAATAAAATAAATCACCTAATTTTAGCTCTTTTTCTTTTTCCTTCTTATTCATTGTTATGATTCGTGTCAGACAAATTTCATTTTCACGCTTAAGGCATAAAAACATTTTTTGTTTATGAATGAAGCTTTATTGATTTTAGGAAAAAAAAACTATTTTTCATTAATGAACGTGTAAGTCACGTGGACTAGTATTGGTTTCTACTCATGATACTATCAAAAACGTAATATTTGCTTATTCCAAAATAATGAAATTATTTCTTTCTAATATTTCTAATTTTGCTAACCAAAAATTTGTATTGTTGAAGAAATTTTTAAATATTTTACTGCTCAAACCTTGAAAAAGATTGATAAAGAAATGACAAAAAATCAATGTTTTTACGTTGTTTCAACTGGCTGTAACTTTTAATCAAACCATCGATCTATGATGTTAATATCTTAATTTTTAGTACTAATTAGTACTACAAAATGGCATATTTAGTTAATGTTATTAACTTTTGCTCTACGTTGTTTCAGTTTAGAGAAAAATGCGTCACAAACAACGTTACTGACTTAAAAAATTTTTTGTTCTTGCTATTCTGAAAATTCAAATTAAATACCAATAACAGTCTGCCCGGTCCCCTGGTATCAATGTTTCATGCTTTTTTAAAGGCTTATCTGATTTCCATAAATTACAGTATTTTTTATTTTTCATTACTATAATTTGACATTCTTTATTTTCTTCTTTTCCATTGAGACGGAAAAAAATTGTAGTGTTAAATACAAAGCTTTTTCCGGATTTACAGAAACAACTAATAAGCAATAAATTATTATTTATTAATGGGCATATTTGTCAATATTTACTTAGTGTCAACTTAATGTCAATATTTTTGTTCTTTCACTCATTGTTTGTGAATGCACTTTTTTGCTTAATTTAGTCTGCTCGTGAGTTTGACCAAGTTCAGTAGCAATGAAAAAATTGAGAATAATTTTTGTTTTCTTTAATTTGATTGTTTTGGTACAAGCAATATTTGAAATTTCAAATGATAAACATCCATTGAGTCAAGCTACTGGAGATTTGGTAAAAAGTGCAATAAAAGACTCAGAAATTCAAATAATTAGAATTAACATGGCAATGAGCAATGGATCTTCACAAGAAAATGCTGACATTGGCAATGAAATTGTAAAAGTTGCAACAACGAAATTTAAAGTTCATACAAGAGGAAATTTGAGACAGCAAATAGTTCAAGAAAGAAGAAATTCACCAATAATTCTTACAGTTGATTCAATTGAAACTTTTAATTTAGGAAAACATAAAATTGAACATGATATGGCTAAATTTTATTTAATTCTTCTAACAAAAGGAATTTTTAAGGAAATCAATGAAATTCTTGATGCGTTTTGGAAAAAATCAATTAGTGACGTCAATTTTCTTGTGTCAAATCAAACAGTTGTTGAAATGTACACATTTTTTCCTTTTGCAAACAAGAAATGTGGCACCAACTTGTCACTTAAATTGATCAACACTTTTGATTTGATTACAGCCACATGGAGTGGAAATCAATTTTTTCCTAGTAAAGTAAAAAATCTTCATCAATGTGAAATAAAAATTGGAGTTTCTGTAAATGTTCCATTGGTGATTTTTGATAATAAAACAGCACAAAAATATGATGGAATTGAAGTAACTTTAATTAAAGAAATTGCAAAAGAATTTGATTTTATTCCAAAATTTTCAAAACCATTTGAGAGTGTTGGAGCGATAAATTCTAATGGAAATTCAAGTGGATTAATTGGTGAAGTTTATAAAAGAAATCTTGACATTGCTATTGGCTCGCTTTCACTTCAAATTGATCGTACAACTCATTTATCAGCTACAGCTTCGTTTGCAACTATTTCAATTGTCATTGTCGTTCCACCAACTCCACAAATTTCACCATTTGCTAAACTTTATTTGCCTTTTGATCTTACAATTTGGTCTTTACTGCTTGCAATGTTTTTCATTGGATATGTTGTGATTATTGCCACAAAAATCTTCGCTAAAAACCTTTACAAATTAATTGTTGGAAAAAATGTCAATTATCCATTCACAAACATGTTTATAGCATTCTTTGGATTATCACAAAATGTTTTACCTAAAGCAAATTTCTCAAGATTTCTATTGGGAAAATTTTTAATATTTTGTCTTGTCATTCGTGGACTTTATCAAGGAAAATTATTTGATATTATGCAAAAAGATATTCATGAAAAAGAATCCAATACAATTGAAGATTTAGTCACCAAAAATTTTATTTTTTACACTTATGAAAGTTTAAGTAGACGAGTTGAAGGACAATCGTTTGCTCGCAAGTAAGTTTCAAATTGTTTTTAAGTGTATTTTTGTGGTTTAAGATTGAAGTTTTTATTGTTTGTTTATTTTATGAATACAAAGAGAATTAAAGTGAAATGCATTGAGTTCATTAAGTTCTGAGCTGCCTTAGTAAGACACTGGCCTAACAAGCTGACGATCGTTGATTCGAATCCTGAAGTGGAAGCTTTAAAGATTCTGAATTTTCAGATACTTTTTACGGCCAGAACTTAATGCTATCTAATCGTATCGTCGGAATGATGACTGAATCGTTGTGTGACGGAATGTGCTTCTTATTTGAGCAGTGACATACAACACTCTACATTTAATAATGAAGTAATTTTTAGGACTCATAACTATGCTTTATCGGCACAAACTTTATGCCTGATAAAAATTTTTCTTTGTGCAGGAAACCATTATCATCCAATGAGTTCATTTAGCTTTTATATCTCTTCTTTTTGAAGTAAAAATTTAGAAAAAGCACAAAAGTTTATTTATTTAAAATTCAAAATACACCCAAAATCATTTAAAGTTTTAATTTTGAATTTTTTCTCAATTTTTCTAGAGTAAAAGTCATCAAAAATTCACAACTAGAAGAATATCGTCACAAAACTCTTGACTCTTCATTCAATGGAGTTGTTTTTAGCTACGAATATCAAGTTGTTTATCTTAATTTTCTCCACAAAAAACACTACGCTTATTTAATTTTAAAAGAAAAATTTCTTACAAATCAAATGGTTTTTTATCTTCAAGAAAATCATTTTTTAACAAATGCAATAAGTGATAAAATCAATTGGTTTCGTGATTTTGGAATTCTTCATCATATAATTTTGAAATATGTTGACAATTCATTTATTAATAGTTTACCACCTGAAAAAGCAGCCAAACCTTTGAATTTCCGTGAACTTTCAGCAGTTTTTGGATTGTGGCTAGCTGGACTCTGTTTTTCAATAATTGTTTGTCTTTTTGAAATTGGCTATGGCTGTAAAAGACCAAATAAAATGAGAATAAAAACAAATATTGTAAAATTAAATAGAAAAGTTTAAATTTGCAAAAATCTTGTGAAATTTTATTAAATTTTGTGTAAATATTGTGCAATACTAAATAAATGCAAGCTAAGTTTTTATTTTGCTTTAAAATTTTCTCTCTGCAAACCATCCATGGAGACATTTTGGAACAGGCCCAGGCAAATTTTTAAATTCACATCTTCCAAGCTCTTGCATATTTTTAGCATCAAGTACAAGCAAACCAACATGATTTTCATCGCCATTTCCCCAAACCATTGATGCTAAAATTACACCATCGTCTTCTGTTTTTGGATCAGGTGAAGGAACAAAAATAGGTTCACTGGGATAAACATTTTTCTCACACCAAGTCAATTTTGTTTTGTTTACAACATCAACTTTTATTAGAGTTCCAGGATTAGAAGCATCAACGTCAGAACTGATAGCATAAAAATATTGATATTCAACTCCCAAATATCGTTCATAATGAACTCTTGGTGTTTCCTGAAATTATCAAAAATTTCATAAAAAATTTATCACAAAATTTTGGTTTAATTTTCTTACACATCCCAAATTGCAAAGAAGTTCCGGTTTGCAAAAAATTGAACCATCAGGTAAAGAAAATGCTGAAGCTTGACTTTCTTTCAACTTTACAAGATTTTCTCCAATAACATTGAAACTTTCCTCACCGAATTCACAATTCCATGCGAAAAAGTTTGTCAAAGATTTGACTTTTGTTGGGTATTTAAGCGGCAAAACAAATCTCAATGGACGACCACGAAAAAGTTTGGCATAATCTGGATTATTTTGCATATTTTTCATGCTGTCAATATACATGCAATTTAACATTTCTGCGTCCCTATAACAGCTGATATCAAGCACAACATGATCATCTTTTTCATACTGATTGATAATGTGTAAGAAGAAAAATGCTTCAGCTTGAAATGTGTGTCGTAGTTCGCCACTCTCACGATCAATTAAGTAAATGTTTGTCGATTTATCAGGAAACCATTTGAGACAAGAAATTATTGGTTCATTCATCAATTGTGATTTGACAACAGCTGGAATAGAAACAGTTAAAGGCTGTTCAACGATTATAAAGAAATGTTCAGTGATTCCAAAAGTGTGCATATAACTTGGATGAAGCTTCCATCGAGTTGGTAATTCTGCTACAACTTTTGCATTATCAAACATATTTTCACCATTTGGAAAGCACAAAACACAATAAGCAGGTCCCGATTTTGTTACAGTCAATCCAACATTATAAACTGTTCCATCACTCATGACATGTGGGTGTGAAGTGTGATTGACAATGCCATATTTCTCATGCAAGTTCAACTTTTCAAGTGTCTCAAGTGTCACTGGATCTATTTTATGAATAATTGGACTCTCAGCAAAGGCAAAGTATTCATCATTAAATGGATAAATTGAAATCATTGCGTTGTCTGAATTTGAGTCAGCTGGTTTAAAAAGTGATGCAACTCTAGTTGGAGAAATTTAAAAGTTTTAAATTGTATAAAAATTCTGTAATAACGATTTTTCAAAATTTGAAAATTAAACGATTATTTTAAATTTAAAATATTTCTAACTGAATTTTAAAATGTTTTTACCTTTGAAAAATACTCTGGCAAGGATCAGGACAACTTACAGTTCCAAATTCACTCACTACAATACGATTAGCAGCCAAATTTTTCTTATATGCATCACTCTTCAAAAATCTGCACTGATAAGTAACATTTCCGTGAAAAATATCAAATCTATGAAGCAAAGCTGAACTATCAAAAAGATGATTGAATGTCATTGAGCCAACTTTAATGCTTCCAGGTCCATTTCTTAATAAACTTCCATTTATCCATTTTGGAATTTTTCCACTGATTTCACCACGAATTGGCTCAATAATTTCGTGCTCACAAGATCTCAACCAAACATTTACATCACAATTTGGATATAAATTTTCCTTCAACTTGGTTGTTTTCGAATTAAAACTGAAATTTCCTTCATCATCATCGTCATCCAAATCAACAATTTCAATTTCATCATCATCATCGTTGATAATCTTTGTAACAATAAATTTAGAATTATTTCCATCAGTTGGTTTGGTCAATTTAATTGATCGAGGTCGAGTAAAAGAGATCATGCCACTACCAGTTGATAATCTTCGTTCATTTATACTCAATTGAATGTGAGAAAATTCATCAGAAATTGTATGGTCAAAGCAAACTTCTGAAACTAAACTTTTTCGACGATAAGATTGTTTTGGAACTGTTTGAACTCGTTTAAAGCTTTTTGATGGTGTAGAAACACCGCTTGAATTTTCACTTAGAGGCGACACATCACCAGATTTTGGCACAAATGAACCATTGACGCTCAATAAATCCAAAGAATTGAGAACTTTTGTAGGCGTGTGTGCCGGCGATTTGTCAAAAAAATTTGAATAAGGCACATGAAGTGCCTCTGACATTTTTCTCTTTCTTTTTAGAACTATTTCACTTGAATATTAACAGTAAACTGAGGTGTATGAATATTTTGCTTTCTCTATTTATATTAAGAGCTTACGAAATGTCTACAAGTTCTTACATAAACAAAAATAAATTTAATCAATAAAACAGTTAGGGAATTACGTGGATAAGAACATGGAAATTGTCGAAAAAGCAAAAATTTCACTCTTGTGGCTTCCACACGTGGGAAATGTGAGAATTAAGTAACGGATTATTTTGCAAAAATAAAACTTTCTTTCTGTTTTGTTTTCTATTTAATAAACTGTTGCATGAAATTCTCACCTTATGGATATTTTTAATTGACAGTAATTCACTATAAATATCAGTAATGAGCTCAATGGGAAAATCAACATCATCATCAATCAAAATCGAAAACATTTTTTTAAATTCTAATACACTGCTTGATAGTTTGATATGAGATGAGCGACTGATTGTTCTAATGTGAAATATTTTACATTCATGAAATAATGGTTCTGGAGATTAATTTAATTTAATATGCATGAGAGAGTGTGATTTGTGCACAATGTAATAAATTTGAATTGATGTGGGAAAAATTATGACGAATTTGAATTTAGCAGAACTTAAACATGATTTTCCTTGATTTAAACAAAACAAATTGTGAATCGAAAGTTTTCTTTTATTTTGCATATTTTATAAGCTTTTAATTCTTCAAGATTTTAAATTTTTGATTTAAAAATTTCAAACAAAGTATATTGCTTTAAATCAAATCGAAATAACTTGGACAAAAAGTTACATATTATGACATAAAACAGTATAATATAGTAAAGAAGCAGTTATTTTGCTCCGATTTGAATAAGTTTTAATTCACCCTGTTCCAAGATGTTCTTTTTTGTTGCAATTCAATCTGATCTGTAATATTGTTCAACTTTATTCTTTTTAATAAAACAATTTTGCTAGAAAAACTAGATAGATAATTTTATTTGAATTTTTATTGAAATTCCATATATTACAGACATCAATGTTTGTGTTTTTAGTCTTAATAGAAATTAAATTTTATTATATAAATGATTTGTTAAATTCAATGGAAGGATATTTTTGCACAATCATTTTATTAAAATATTTAACTCAATTTTAAAATTCTGTAAATTTTCAAAAAAAGAAACTCGAAATTAATAAAATATTATGAATTTTAAATCAAATCATGCTTTAATTCATCAACTAAAAAATTTCAAAAATAAAACCTTACAATTCCAAAACCACACAACAGTTAAAATTTTTAAATTTTTAAAAACCAGTAAAAATATTTTTCAATAATCTTATCATTTGACATATTGATTACAGGTAATAAACCAACTTCTTATCGACATTTAATAAATCATTTTTCATCAAAACACTCAAGCTGTAAAAAAGTGATCACAAAACCATTTTTTTAAAAATTCAATGACCCTTCATGTCAAAATTTAGAGA